>JBBIGA010000106.1:7199298-7213045 GCA_037576975.1 Alestes dentex | reverse complement strand
TTGTATTGGAGTAACATTTGACTAGTGGTATCTGTACTTTCACTTAAGTAATGAAGTTAGGTACTTTGTCCGCCTCTACATGCTTCCAGCTTTTCTGTTCCAGCATGACTGTGTCCCAGGGCACAAATCAAGCTCCATAAAGACATGGTTGGATGAGTTTGGTGTGGGAAAACTTGACTGGCCCACACAGAGTCCCGACCTCAACCCCCTCCAACACCTTTGGGATGAACTGGAACAGAGACTGTGAGCCAGGCCTTCTCCCTGACCTCATAAATGCTCTGCAGAATGAATCCAACAGAAACACTCTAAAATCTTGTGGAAAGCCTTCCAAGAAGAGTGAAAGCTGTTTTAACTGCAAAGTGGGGACCAATTCCATATTAAAGTCAATATATCTGAATGCAATGTCATTAAAGTCCCTGTTGGTGTTCCAAAACTTTTTTTTGTCCATGAAGTGTTCCTATAGGGGTGTGTATGTACACATATATATGGATTATAAACATTGATCTATTACATTCAAACAGTGACATAGATGAGCTACTCTTCACTCTTCTGTTCTCCACAAGTGGGCAAGTGCATGTGTGGCATACATTTGGGTCCATTTGTCCCCTCACATAAAGTTATTCTGACTGGTAATGTGAAACAAACGTGCTCCCAGCCAGGGCGCAAGTGTTTCCTAAATTTTACGTTGAGTATATAGGTAATGGAAATCATCTTCTATAGCTTTCGCTGTTGCCAGATAAACACCTCTATGAAACTGAACTGATGTGTTCATCACATCAAGTCAACGTGCTCTTCATTCACCATTATCGGCAAAACACCTATTAAGGGAAAATCTATCTTTCATCCATCCATTTATTTGTTCAGTTTTTTTTTTTTATTTGACATTACTGAAAGGTTACCTTGCTCTCATATTTCTAAATGATTAAAGGCAAAGACTTTTACCGCAGGTGCCAATAACTCTGGAGTCAGGGGTCTGAGAGTGTGTGTCAAGAAGAAAGTGACAGAGATAGGGAGTGAAAGAGAGAGTGAAGGATGCTGTGCTATTTTAAAAGACTGCCTCCCTTAAGCCACTTCTTTACAGGCCATTGTGCAGTATATAGGGCAGAGGGAGAGAAAGCTGTGAGGTTAAGAAGTATTGACAGGTGCAGCTGATTCGGGCCTGCAGCCACGTTCGTGTGCTTTAAAGACTCCTATGAACCCTTTAATCCTCCATCAACACCTTGCAGGTTTCTTTTCAAAATGGCACTACGTCCCAGAGCATGAATGTGTACAATAAAATACTAAGTGATAAGGCACAATTAACTCCCCTATTGATCAACGATCATTAGTATTGATTGGTAGACTGGCTGATCATTAGAGTGCAGTCTCTAAAGCCAAGAGCAGCATCGATCCTGAATCCGACACGTATTAATACAGACGCTCTCCAATAAACTGATCAATCAAAGTTGCAGCCAGGGTTCAACCGCGCAGGTCAGGATAGATTTACTCTATTCTTTCAACTGACAAGCAAGTTCATATCACTGAAACAAAAGAAATAAATACAAAAATACGGCTGACGTCACTTGCACCCACACAGTGAATGCTTTCACATTATCAGGTTAAAGCGGCACAATAAGATTATTTGACCTAGATCTGATATTTTCAGAGCTTTGCGGAGGCACAAAGAGTCACTTTCATGTGTGGTCCTACACTGGGGAGGTGCCTCATTCACTGCCATGCTACATCAGTGAGAACGGTCAGATCATATGTGTTGTCCACCGTGCATGCACATATAATTTCATCATCCTATGTTTGCAGTGTAGCTAACATATTTCTGCATCAAAGCACCTGGCCTTATTACACCTTCTCCCTTAATCATAATAGTTGAGAGGTGATCAAAGCGAATGAGCTTTGGGATGAAAGCTTGCACTGCTAGTCCATTCACGTGTTCAGGATACATGTGAATCTGTCACATGACTTTACTGATTGGAACATTAGCATGCAGGTCATTTCAAGATGCAGGTCAGATGTACACTATATGAACAAAAGTATTGGAACGCCTGACAATTACACCAACAAGGACTTTCATGACATTGTATTCAAAAACATAGACTTTAACAGCTTCCACTCTTCTTGGAAGGATTTCCACAAGATTTTGGAGCTTCAGTGGGAATTTGTGTCCATTCATTCTGTAGAGCATTTATGAGTTCAGGGACTGATGTTGGATGAGAAGTCCTGGCTCACAATCTCCGTTCCAGTTCATCCCAAAGGGGTTGGATGGGGTTGAGGTCAGAGCTCTGTGTGGGCCAGTCAAGTTCTTCCACACTGAACTCCTCCAGCCACGTCTTTATGGAGCTCGCTTTGTGCACTGGGACACAGTCATGCTGGAATAGAAAAGGGTCTTCCCCAAACTGTGTCCACAAAGTTGGAAGCATGGCGTTGTCCGAAATGTCTTGGTATACTGAAGCATTAAGATTAAGCCCTTCACTGGAAATAAGGTGCCTAGCCCAAACCCTGAAAAACACGTGTGTCCCAATACTTTGGTCTATATAGTGTAGATCACTTATATACACGAATGTGAACCATCATGGTAGAAAGATCGGATCTGGGTTAAAAATCAGAATTGAATGAAAAGGCCTGTTATGTGAACGTAGCCTGAAGTCAGGTGTAACTTTCTGGGTGCAAATCTAAGACCATTATATGAAACAGTTGCTGAGTTATGCTGGGAATGGACATCACTCCATAACTTTGTGTCAAGGCCCATTTTGTCCCCATAAGCAGCGGCAGACTGGAGACTCTCAGCTTGCAGGACTTTTTAAACTAAACTGATGCTCATGCCAAGACTGGCCATAAAATTTATGTCTAGCCAAGTGTAGACATAAAGTCAAATTTTGGACCATTTCTGCAATGTCGGCTGTAAAAGAAAGCTTGAATCAAACCCGTTTCAACATGGTGTAAATGTCCATAACAATTATACATTGCTTAAACCAAGCAAACCACGATTTATCAAAACAATGGGCAAAGTCTCCCTACTAGTCGGATGTTTTAACTGCAGATGGTTGTCCTCTCTTGTCGACTGAGCGAGGAACAGTGCGCCAAATATTTAATTGAACTTAATATAATATAATATAATTCAGCCATTCCATTTTGATCTAGAGAGTGATATCATTCAAGATTGCTCTTATTTTCTGTAGGACTGAGTCCAAGCCATATCACAAAATCCTAGTGCATTAATGGTGGCCTACTAGTAGAAATTTTCTTACCAATTAGTCTTTTATTTTAGACATTAGGTTTATATCGCACAAGGTTGTTTATCACAATGGTGTGTCCAGTCTATTAGGTGTACAGTGAGCAGGTGTTTAGACAAGGGACTGTAATTAGAGACTGGAGCGATTCACTGGACATACAGTACATAAATCATAACTATTTGAATTGCACCATTTACACGAAGCTTGCACAAAACTTATCAGCAGCAACAGGGAAAAAAAACATTGTCCTACTTTTTTGCACAAGGACAAGCTAATTATTATCTGACCCCTTCAACCTTCACATTGCAGAACTCCTCACATGGACAGAACACACTTTCCCAAAAAATCAAGAGTCCTGGACCTTTACTTTTTCACTGGGGACAGAAATCAGGGAGTGGTGTTGGTATTGCACACCCACAATTCAATACTGCCCGTGTTAAAATTTCATGATGAACAGATCAATAGAAATGGTCCAAAATAACACTGAATTCAATATTTATTACATTCACTTATGTAGAAATAAGTTTTTCTTTCTCCCTTTTCTTTTTAGAGATAGTTTTGTTCGAACAGCATAGATCTGAATGTCTATGACCAGTTGGATTACACACACACACACACACACACACACGCACACGCACACACACACACACACACACACACACACACACACACACACACACCAAACCAATTTGAGGACAGATAAATCCACTGTAATAATAGGATGTCATCTTACCACAAAGTAGCCAGCAATTCATTATATATATTTATATCAAGTCAAGTGAAGTAAAGTGAAAATTGTGAAATTCTTTCTGCATTTAACCCATTCACTAGCTGAAGCAGTGGGCTGGCACCAATGAGGGGCACCCGGGGGACAGTACTTTGCTCAAGAGTACCTCAGTGTTGCCACTAGCAGTCCTGGGATTTGAACCCACAACATTCTGGTCACAGGGGCAACTCCCTAAGCACTAAGATGTATATGTATACAAGGGATATTCCGCCCATTTTAATTCTATTTATTAAGAAATTCAAACTCAAATTACATCACTTTTTTTGACAGTCACCTTCAGGTGAGGCAATTTTCCCTGCAAGATTTCAAGATTGCACAAGACCACAAGAGTTCATTTGAGATCAATTCTGACCTCCACATATTAGATAATAGTTCTGTAAATAATATACATATCTGATGTCTGATATGTGTGTGATGCTCCAAGCTCCCAATAGAAGGCTCAGAGATTTCAAATTCACTGCCAAATCTCTGTGAGACAATGGCCCTGCTAATTTTAGCCTAAAAAATGGCAGCACTGAATATGAAGTGCTATATGTATTGAGGCAGTAAAACTTTAGGAGTCTTCAGGCTGCTCTTTTATTAGCATGTGCTCTCAGTTCCAGCAGCTCCAGTTACCCAGCTTCAAACATGTCAGTCTCCTCATCTCAGCAAAAACAGAACAAGCACCGCATCTGAAATGCCGACAAACCAAACGGCTTCTGGAGGCTCACCGAAAGAAACGGAGTGTGATGATCAAATAACGCAAAAAGCAAGAGAGCAAGGATTGCAGGAGTAACCTCGTTTGACGTAGAATGGCAGCCATTCACATTCAGGTCAGACGGAGTGTATCTGGTATACACTAAAAAAAGCAGTCAAAAATTTCTCAGAATTTTTTTTGCGTATTTTTGCATTTTTCACGTTTTAGAATAACAGTGAAGTCATCAAAAGAATGACAAAACACATATGGACTAATACAGTGACCGACAAAAGTGTTAAACAAATCCAAACTGTCTTCCCTTCTTCAAAGTAGCCTCACTTTGCCTTAATGCAGCATTACACAGTTTTTGGCGTTCACTTCAGCATCTTCAGAAGGAGCCACCTGGAATGCTTTTCCAACAGGACTGAAGAGGCTCCACAAATGCTCACACCACGCTGGCTGAGACACAAACTGCCTGTAACAAATTCTTCGATAGGCATCCACTTAACTATTTATTCATCTTAAAAACAAGTTTCAAACAATTTCGCATAAGCCTTTATGTCAAAATGACCAAAAAGGTGTTGGAAACTTTTCACTGGTGCCAAATTACTACTCAGATTACCACCAGTGCAATTAGGATGTAGAAATCAACCAATCATGCTTTTTTTGTTGTTGTTTTTTTTTTTTTTTTTGTACAATGGGTCATTCTAGGCCTTAGAAACGGTAATGACTGAATATAAGCAGCATCCCAACCAGTGGGTTTCTGTCTAATGGTAAAAACAGTAGCAGCTCTATGCCAAAGCTATTTACCAAATGGATTAAATTGGAAATATTACATTCAAAAAGGTAGCATGTCACTTACAGGCTTCAAATCAAACACTGAATGTCTTTTGCAATCCTCAGATTTTAAGTTACACCTTCAAACTGCTGTGCTGCCATTTGCTTAGCGTTCACATACAGCTACAATCCAATAGAGGGGTTAGTAGAAAAATCATTATCTTAGGTATGTTTTCTGCACTTCGTAACCATGTTGCAAAGTGTTTAACCCTGGGAATCTTGTTGGGGTCGAAAACGACCCCACCGCCTCTTTCACCTCGTGCCCTATAGGTACCAGCCATACAATTGTTTGCTAATTTTGTGACTTTTCACCTTTCATTGCTACGTACAACATGCTTACAAAGATCTTCTTTTATTGTTCACTGGAGTTTATCAAGCACCCATTGTCGCACCGAGTACCAGTGGGGTCATTTGTGATGCCACAACAAAAAGAATGGAGTAAGCCAAAGTAGTTGATTTTCCAGTGTGTTACATGCTTCTGTCAATCCAAGTAAAGCTTATACATACAAAATGTATTTTTGTTCATTCTTAACTGTATTTATTTATTTACTTACTTGTTGTGTATAATAACCGGAAACAGTGTTTAGTGACATCAGTGTTTAGTGACGCCAACTTTCATTCGGGATATTTTTCTCATGTTAACTATTTCTACGAAGGTATTTGCTTACAGTGCCTAACAGAAGGTTACAAAATTTCCGGTATGTTAAGGCTCAAACTGCAGGCCTAGCTCTAACAGTCACTCTTCACCACCAACTAGTACTAATACTCCTTCTACTAACAGCAAAAACAACAGCAATATTGATAACAATTATCTTCAAACCATATAACACTATTCATACATAAAAATGCAACCCGATGCCTCTCGTTTTTCTGTATGAAATGGCCTATTTACTGCAAATGTTAAATACTGTAATGCACTTGACATCGCTACTCATATTACGCACCGCTTTGAAAGCCATGAACAACATGAATTTTATGCTTCCCTAATAAAATTCAAGCGCATACCGATGGACCTGGTTGGACTGCAGCAGTAGCCGAGTTTTTATGCTGCGAGAGTGTAAGCGCTTCGCTGTGTTTTTGGCAGTGAGAGGGAGTTGGATGGATAAGGAGTTAGATTGTGTAGTGCTCCAGGGCAGCTCTTGTGGATGGAGAATCTTACACTAATGCGGAGGCTCTCAGCAGAGACAAAAGCATTTTAAAGCCAGAGCAGGATCTGGCAACCCTCCTGCTTTCAGGGCAGCCTCTTCAGCCATCCATCCTGGACAGATAATGGAGTGTCCTTCACCCGCTGACGCCTCGAGGAGTGTCCAGTTATCTCAAGGCACCAGCTACCCACGTTTATAAAACAGAGAGAGAGAGAGAGAGAGAGAGAGAGAAGGAGAGAGAGAGGGAGAGAGAGAGGGAGAGAGAGAGGGAGAGAGAGAGGGAGAGAGGGTGAAGGAACAAGAGTAGAAGTGGCACTAATTTGAGGAGATGGTATCTCCCACAACCTCACCAGAGTGCCCAAGGGGTCAATTCTAGGCCCACTTCTGTTCTCCCCATGTACAATGCAGGAGATGTAAATGTAATGCAGAAGACTGAGATAAGGGCCAGGATGGTTATGACAGGAATTTCTGCTCTCTGTCATACTTAGACTTGGCTCATGAACCACATTTGGATCCAATATGGGATTCTTTCATGTCTGTGATGAAATGTTGGGGCTGCACTAGCAGTGCATTGTAACCATAAGAAGAAATGAATGTTTCATTCCACATCCAGAAAGCGTGAAGCATATCACCAGCACAGAGGCAATTCCAGTTATGTTATGTTCCATAATTGATCTATCCATGTTCTGTCCAAAAATGCATTTTATTATATTGACTCTTGTGAATTCTTTACAGAACACTTTCAAAACCATGCTAATCTTTTTTGGATTTGTCCAAAAAAGAGCATCATGATGATGACTTCAAACGACATTTGTGTCCATGTGGAGACCACGATGTTGGGACAGTTTTTTAACAATGTCACCGAGGATTCCACTGAGTGTTTTTTTGCAAATTCACCTCAAACCTGCTGAAAACTCATGGGGAGATCAAGTTCAGGTGATGATATGGATGCAGATCAGAGTCAGAAGTGGTTTTTGAGGGGACAAACAGACGTTGCTAGGACCCCTGTGGCCCCACTGCCTGCCATCAGCATGAAAACTAGCAGCAGAAGTGTGAATGCATTCAGGTCCATATATAAATATAGTTATTAATATTGAATCATCCTATATCCGTCTATCACAGGCTGCAAGTGTTTCCGGTCTTTATGCTAATCCGCCTCTCCTCGGCCACAGTTTTTATAGACATTCTACACCTCTCAAACTCCGCCTGCCTAATGTGTGCTTATAGCACTCTGTCCCAGGAGAAACTCTACCCTTTGCTTAAGAAACGGATCCATTCCCCAGCCCATCTTTCACAACACGATGTGTGCACGATGCATAATTCATGTGCCATCTCGCTATCCCAAAAACATTACAATGAAACCCTGTAAATATGGAGAGAGAGCGCCCAGCACCTTCCCTAAGACTCGCTGAGATTCAATCTGCTGCCTGGACACAAAATGGACTGCAATTCAGTCAATGGAGAAGGCAAGCAGATGAGCTTTTACAGGGCACTTTATTATATAGGGCATCAAAAGGCAAAAGTATCACTTGATGCCCAATCTACTTTTTTTACATCATGGCTCTGTCGAAAGGTTTGTAGATACCTAGCTCATTCAACATTTCTTCCACAATTAAAGATCTTAATAGGCAGTTTTTTTTTCCTCATTTTCTGCAGTAGCAGCATCTACGCTTCTATTTGAAATAGATGTTGCAGCATTTCTGTGAGGACTTGATTGCATTGGTGAGATCTGGTACTGTTGGATGATTGGTTCTGGATCACAAACACCACTCCAGCTCATCACAAAGGGATTTTGATGAGGCTCCATCACTCCAAAGAACACAGTTCCACTTCTACACCACCCAGTGTTGAGGGATGTCATACCTTCTAGCTAACACTTGACAAGGAGCATCCCGAAGTACCAATACTTTTCCATGGAGATCATACTAGATGGGTGCACCTTAAAATAGTTCAGTTCAGAATGCAACTTTTCTTTAATTGAATGGGTTAGCTGGAAAATCATCAGTGTTATAAAAAAAAAAAAAAAAACACAAAAGGGTGAAGAATGCACCAAAACAGTAATGCAACGAAATGAATTTTTACACGAATTTGCATTTAAAGCCTTTTTACATGTATTTCCATTAAAAGACAATGTTTTTACTTTATTTTATTTATAAGTTAATCAGTTTACACTGAAAGTTAATGAGAAAGCCCCTGGAGAGTTACCATTTTGAAGACAGTGACAATTTGAAACCATTTTGAAGACAGTGACAGTTTGAAACCTGTGACTAATAGTTGGTGCTTGCATGTGAAAGACTGCAGCTGGTTATTTTCTGCAGTGCAAGACAAAGACTTAAACCCTCAAGGAGCAGCCCGAGAACATATAATTTTGGGCCTTCTCCTTAACTTGAGGGCTATGGAGCTGAATGCTTTATTTGTGGAAGTAAGTCTGGACTCTCTGTGGGATGCTGCGGGTCCTAGTGGGAGTCTAGCAGCTGCCATGGTTTTCAGCTGCTAATAGGAAAACCTCTCAATTGAGCCTCACTCTCGCTAATCAGGGCATGCTGGAAGCGCAGTCATCACTCGGCTTCGAAAAGGCAACGGAGATTAACTGATTTCCATCTGCCTGCAATGAATAAATTAAGCGCGGTCAGTCTCGAACCAACCGCCACATCCAGACGCTGGGTCAATAAATCAATAATGCACGCAAAATAAAATGAAAAAGGAGTCTGAAAACTAGCATGTTGCTCCTGTAATGAGCTACAAATGAGACGGCACCTATTCCAAGCATGTCAAGATTTGAAGTTATCATGTCCATACAGTTACAGTACTTTGATATTCGAAAGGATCTGACATCTCCTGCTTTGCAGTTCACATGCAAGCCAAGAGGCTAGGCCTCCAAATTCAATCAGCCAAATAAAACAACACACAGTCGTTTGTCACAGCACTCTGTTAGCTTTCTCAGCATGGCCTCAGAATGAAAATGACAGCAACTAGCTGCATTAAAAATGTTTTATTTTTTCCTACTGAAGAGAGAAAAGAGGCCAAAACTCACAATGGGCTGTGTGCGGCGGGGTATTAGCAAATTATAAAGGAAGTCTTGTGAAATTCAGCAACATTTCGAAACAAAACATTGCTTTTAGGTCATGACTTATTGAAAAAGGACACATGTAGGTCCTGAGGCAAGAATTACTGTTCTACAGTGGGTCGGGAAAAGCTGGGCAGAGATGAGGCTACACACACCCTCATGTGTGGTCTGAGAGCCGCTCGATAATAACAGTCCAACTACTCTCTGCCTGTGGAGTCTGACCATCTGCCCTTGCTAGCATTTCCTGACCGCAGGAGCTCTCACCAGGGAAAGAGACTGAGAGAGAGAGAGAGGGAGAGAGAGAGAGAGACAGAGAGAGAGAGAGGGAGAAAGGATGCATGCACTGTTGTCATGCAATCTGAGTATAAGCCCTTCCCCCACTGCCAAAATCTAATCCAAACATACAGCGAGAAGAAAACTGATAGAGAAGGTGGATGTGTTTGTGTGTGTGTGTGTGGGTGTGTGTGTGTGTGTGTTGGAGAGAACACCTGATGTCTAACGTTACTAATTAGCATGGAACACAAACCAAGATAGTTTACTACTTGGCAGCCACATTAAAATTGAAAGCTGACCAACTGACCAGCATCATCAACTGACCAGCATCATCTTTATATAAAAAAGTTGTAGCACCAAGCTAGCTGATGTTAGCTGCTCGTTACATTATCACTTCCATACATGCAAAGAACCACCTTACCAAGCGAGTGAGGTAGTGGATTTCTGCAGCCTAACTCTGTTCTATACCTGTAAACTACCTTATCTGTAAAGCAAAGTGGTCCCTTATAGTCACATGTGAACACACAACAGCACAGCACACAGTCTGAATGGTGTAAAATTCTTTATCTGCTTTTAACCCATTCGCCAAATGAAGCAGAGGCCTGCCACCAATGCAGGGCAACTGGGGAGCAGTGTGTGGGGATGGTCCCTTGGTAAAGGGTACCTCAGTTGAGTCACTAGCAGTCCTGGGATTCAAACCCACAACTTTCTGATTGCAGAGGCACAGGTTAGTCAGCAGGTAAGACTGTCTGGAACCTGTTTTATTCCAGTGTACCACTACAAATACGCAAAAAGACGTGGATAGTTGATGTCCACTGGCTGGTGTGTACCAGTCTGGACAAAAGTTCACAAAAGGCTTATTTTCTGTATCAATTTATCCTTGGACACTCACCTAGGTAGCAAAGATATCGCAAAGTCAGTCACACGGATGGTTACTCAGTGTTTGGTTCAGGTTTTGGTTCTGTCCCTTTTGCTAAACTAACTGCTAAACAGTGACCTTCCAATCAGTTGTGCTACCAAGTGCAGTAAAACAAGTTAAACTGCTAAAAAAAAGACATTGCAGTCATTTTAATTAGGGGCCCTGAAGGTGATCTTTTTGATTTGATTAGTCACCACAGACCAAAAAAATGCTAATGACATAGGCTAATTGACCGCTTCAGAGCAATGCCCGGAACACTGTGCTCAAAAGACAGCTATTCAGGACCAAAACACATCATTCCCTCTGAAAACAACAGAAAAAGACCCCTGTGTGAACCTTGAATCGGCATGACATGGCCTGTATAGCACAAGTGTCTGTGATTTGTGTTCATAAATAAACATTCTTTGTGAGAATGTGTATGTGTGCATCTAATAAATGATGTTTGTGAAGGAAAAGAAAGTGTGTGTGTATGTGTGTGTGTGTGTGGGGGGGGGGGTCTATGATTTAGCTTGATCACTCCAAATGTATTTTTTTGACTGAATAAATATAACATCCAAACCATACCTAATAAATAAAATATCCCACCTCTAGCTTTGCGTGGCATTTGTAAAGCTCATCGCATGCTATGCCCCGCTGTAACCGCCTCTTGAAAATTGGTCTGGACTTGCCACTGCTTATTGGATAGTCAATTGTAAATTCACACAGGGCCCTGTAGCCAACAGTAAAAACAGATTAAGGCAATAAGCTGACAGCCCCTTAAAGATGAAAACACAGTCACATGGCATTTGTGTTGAAAAGAGTCAGTAATGAGCACTAGAATCAATTCCCACGACGGCATGAGGTGTGAAGGCTTCTCGCCTGACGCTCTGCGAAGGATGCATGCGTGCTTGTGTGTGTGTGTGTGTGTGTGTGTGTGTGTGTGTGTATCTCTCTCCATGCTGTCTGAGGTCCTAAAGGAGGGCTGAAAGCAAAGCTCACACCTTTTCAATCAAAGCCCACAAAACCCAAAGGCAAACCAAGGAAACACTCAGAGACTCAACTGGTTTAGCGCTTATTAGAGCGGACGGCAATGACAAATATTAGCCCTAATGCTCAGGAGGATGGTGCACCATATTAGCAGATGTATGTGTGTATGTGTGTGTGTGTGTGTGTGTGTGTGTTGTGTCTTGAGAGTATCTGAGATGGATCATCGCTGCTTACAGGGAGCAATGCTCTCATAACTTAATTCCCCAGCAGCTCTATTCTAATGGGGTGTGTCAGGTGTCTTGGGCATATTTGAGAATGATCACTAGCCCAGCTAGAAATGAAGTGTGAGAAAAAAAACTACAGCATGTTTTACTACAACTAATGCATTGCCAAGTACTGTTCACTAGCAACCAACGGCCTGGGATTTGTCATGAACAACCCACGTCCACATTTTACTGCAGCAAAATGGAATAAAAAGGTGGCAACATAAGTAGTGTTAATAAATCGAGCTGTGGTTTCATTGATCGGGATTCTCTTGCAAGTCCAGACAAGATGATGCCAGTGATTCATTAACGATTATTCTGAGATTCATTAACGATTATTCTACAAGTCCATTCAAGGCAACGGTACAAATTTCTATCACGAGTCCAATTAAGAATTACAGCATAATTTGGTGGAAACAAATCACTGAGCTGTTTCAAGTTTAGTCCTGAGTCAATACAGGAGAAATCTCCGGTGGAGTCCCGAGACCTAAACTTTGAATTGTAAACAAGTCAATGTGCCTTCTTTATAGATGAAAATTATAATGTAATTAATTCAATTATTTCGGGAGCATGTTCTGGGCCCTCCGTGCCACAGCTGAACCTTCAACTAATCCCCTGCAGAATTTCTCTGTGGTGAAAAACACAGCTGACAAACAGTTGAGCTTCCTAACATTTCTGAGAGTTGCTCAATCCTGGCAAGCGACACGAACCAAGGGTCAGTTCCATGCTTTTTAGTGCACTGGAATAAGTCAATGACAGGTCAGCGACACTAACTAACCAGGCGTAAACTAAAACAGCTGCTAGTTTGAATTAAATTTAGTCCAGTCAAGATGATTCTACAGTCAACATTATAATAGTCCAGACAGGTATTCTATATTATCCTACATAAATTATTATTTATGTAGGACAAATAATAATTTATATTATTCTGCATAAATACAGTCCAGATGATTCTACAAATCTGTAGAGTTCCACAAGATCCAGGTCTAGAATGTGACTGGCTGAAATCTGTTCAGAGCAAAATACACACATATAACTGTAGAAGTGCATGGAATTCAGTATTAATGTGCCATGTTTCTTTTAAAAAACATTGTTTTTAATGGAATAATCTTTAACCGTTGTGCTAAGCAACCATATTTTTAATGAACTACACTTCTTGGGAGAAGTACTGTTTATTGTGAATAACAATCCCCCTGCTTCACTTTGCACCTAGTAACTCATAACTGGAATGAAATCACTGTAACGCACAACCTACAGTGGCTTAGTGCCTTGATTTACTTCTGCTAAACACCCAAAAGCCAGGATGCCTAAAAATCTTCACAGAAATGAAAAATTGGTGCCTTGCAATTCATGCAATAAAACTATAAATAACATAGAAGAGCATAAAAACCAATAAGACTTTTTATGTCCTTGGGTATGTGTGCATAGGATGTGTGTGTGTGTGTGTGTGTGTGTGTGTGTGTGTGTGTGTGTGTGTGTGTGTGTGTGTGTGTCTGCCCTCCTTAATCTGGGTGAGTGGCTGCACCGGCATCTCTGTGATGCTTCATGACATTTGGCGGTACTCTGGCCGTTTCACACAGACACACA
>JBBIGA010000106.1:7171803-7183102 GCA_037576975.1 Alestes dentex | reverse complement strand
TCTCTCTCTCTCTCTCTCTCTCTCTCTCTCTCTCTCTCTCTCTCACACACACACACACACACACACACACACATACAACACACACTCAAATAGACTTGCCTATGTCATTTCTTACACTTCTTGATCAAGGGGGGTATGTTTAAGATTTTATTGATACTGATATAGATACTGATACTACTTACTACAATTTTAACTCTTGTTAGTCATGCTCATAGTGCCATTATTTATTCTCCTTCTCTATCTGGTGTAGACCAGAGGGGGTTCCACTTTTGAGTCCTGGCTCTTCCCGAGGTTTCTTCCTTCAGCTTTAAGAAGTTTTTCAGCTTTAGCTTCCTCAGTAGGGGCTTGAACCCCACTTTCTGACAATATCAGTTGTAAAAAGTGGCCTACAGATAAATAAAATTGACTTGACTTGATCATGAAAAGATGTGAAAAGATTCCACGGTTTTTTTTATCATTACTTTTTTTGAGAAATAACAGACTAAATTGGTTCCTGAGTTTCCTGTATATATATTGAGGAAGGAGCAATTGCTACAAATGTCTGAATGTGATGTGCTGAGCGCCTCTCCCATCCGTCCCTCAGATGAATGTAGCATCAACTATTTGAACATGCCAGCTATTTTAGAATGTATTAAAGATGTCAAAATTCTGATAGCAGCACCGCTTGTCCAGGAGCTTATGTATATATTAGTATTGACCAGTCAGGTTCTTGACATCCACCTGTCTTTGTGACACATTGTTAATTATACAAATTGCCAAAAACAATGACAAAATCCAGGCTTCAAGACATCTTCTACTGTTCTCAGCTGTGTGATGTAGATAAAAGTGAGATAAGTGAGACAACAGTGTGTTACGGAAGCAAGTCTATTACTTAACACAGTGTAAAGGTTAAGATTTAAACACTATATGGACAAAAGTAGTAGGACACACCTATTTTTCAGGCTCCTTACTTCTAGTGAAGGACAATATTAATACTTCAGCATACCAAGACATTCTGGACACCATGCATCCAACTTTGTGGACACAGTTTGGGGAAGAACCTTTTCTATTTCAGCATGACTGTGTCCCAGTGCACAAAGCAAGCCATAAAGACATGATTGGATGAGTTCAGTGTGGAAGAACTTGACTGGCCCTCACAGAGCCCTGACCTCAACCCCATCCAGTACTCATCCAACATCAGTGCCTGACCTCAGAAATGCTGTTACAGCTGCGAAGGCCACCCCAACTCCATATTAAAGTCTATGTATTAGAATGCAATATCATTAAGGTCCATGTTGGTGTAATGGCCTGGCATCCCCATGCTTCTGCCCATAGTGTAAAGCTGCATGATGCTAACTGCTTTTGCTAATAAACTCATATTACTTAGCTACATCAGGCTTGAAGCTCCAGCACAAAACCAAAGAAGCAAACTTCAGATATAAAACATATCTTGACTGATCATCACATTTGGGACGTTTTGGGATTTTAGAGAGAGACCCCTATGGAATGGGATTAGCTTCAACATCGGGGCTGACGTCAACCCGCTCTCCATTCTCCAAAACAATCACAAACAGCCAAGACTGAACGCAACCTGCTGTGGTTTCAGACAATGAAGAGTGGATTCCCATCGATCTCTCCTTGTGTGCGTTTATGCGTGTGTGTTTCTGTCTGGCCAGCCAGCTGGCCCTGAATGACACATAATACTCGCTCTGAGAAAGCTTCATGCCTAAAAAAAGGCCCAATCAATTAAAGCAGACTGGCCGGGAATGGGCTGAAGGGGACGGCGGGCATTATTTCGGTGGTGATTCATGGAGAATTCATTGATTTGCACGGCGGCTCTCATCAGCATCATTAAAGTGCTTTTCTGAGCTGAAGAGGCTGTTGACCGCTACATCAGAACGAAGGCCACACTCAAAATCTCGTCTGATAAATTCCCTCCACAAAAAAGCACTAAATAGCTGAAATGTCTAAGGGGTCTCCTTTGGCATCCAAGGCACAACCGAGGAAGCTCAAAGAAAAAAGGTCTAGAGGTTCTGCGGCCACTTAAAATATTTCACAATGTTTGAACACTGTCAAATGTAACACAATGATCCATTTCTTTTATAGCTATGTGTGAGATAAAGGTGAGATAAGTGAGATAACAGCGTGTTACAGAAGCAAGTCTATAACAACTCAACACAGTGTGAGAGGAGTGGGCTATGATTTATAAACTTGCATGATGCAAGCCGGTTTTGCTAATAAACTTACATTACTTAGCTGCTGCTAGGCTTCATAATGAATCGTTGAACTTATGGACATGATGCACATAGTAGCCATGGCACTTTCACTGAGTTGAAGGAAAGCATTGCGAAAAAAATCTGGATCGAAAAATAGCACAAAATTTCCACCTGCTCTTGTTCTATCTGTTTTCATTCTCTATAAACCTGACATATGTTTTAGCCCTGAACTTCGCTGTCTCTGTGTGAGTGCAGCAAGTGATCCACATCGTTTATGCCTAAAATGCCCATCATCTTCATATTTTATTATTATTTAATTCCATTATGCACCCAAAAGATACTTTATTTGATTCATGTTGAGCACTGCTGGACTCTATGGACTGGTAAGCAGACAAGAGCTCACACCTGTTCAGCATGCAGTGTGTGTGTGTGAACACGTGCTTTTGTTTGGGTCTGTCAGTGAGGGAGAGAGAGGGAGAGAGAGAGACAGAAAAAGAGGAGGGGGGTGTGGCTATAAAACAGTGGATATGTTTCAGTGCTGACTCGGGTAGCTCTATTACAGCTTCAACTCGGAGTCGAACAGACAAATACTAAATGATAAGAAATGATCTTTTAGTTTCCGTTGATGTCAAATAAACAGGATACTATAAATATCCAAGTTGATCTGACCTTAAAATGGTTTAAAACTACTCAGCTCTCAGGAAAACATGTTTTGGGCACTAACTATAAACCCAAGAGGAAAAGTAATCAATAAAAAATATGGTCATTTCATAATAATTATGTATATTTTTTTCAGAATCATAAGCCACAGAACCAACCACCATCTACACCAACATCATCTTCAGTGTACAGACACTCAAGTCTAACAACTTCCCAAAATATCCATTTCACAATATGACATGTTACACACAGGACCCCAAAAGTAATTGGACGCCTGACCCCTGCGAAAACCAGCATAGAGCTGCGACGTAGAGCTGTGTGCTGCTCGCACTCACAAGCACAAAAACACAGAAAAGCAATGAATTTCAAAATAAAAGGATAAAAAACCTGCATGAACACGCGATAATTGTCAGCATTAAGTAAATAATGCGTTAACGCAATAATAATGTGTTAATGTATGTAATTCACTTTATACCCAGCATTTGCATATATAGCATACTGTATGTCATATTCAGGTTTTTCTACAGATTTTTAAAAATTGGATTTATTTAGACTTCATATTTTATACTGTTCATGTCTCTGTGTTTGTCCAGTAATATTATGAGGAATTTCCTCTGGGATCAATAAAGTTTTCTGATTTGGACTCTGATTCTGGGGGGATTGTTTTTCTGTTGGCATTTACACCTCAAATGATGAACTGTCCAAGTAGCCAAGGGTCTCCTGAAAAATAATCATTTATTTACAATTCAAATGATAAATTACCCAATAAAATACACTAGAGTTCTAAAGGCCAAATCAACTAGCTAAGAGTGATGCTAAAAGAGTTAGTGAACTTTCTGCTTGGCCTTTCAATCACATGTTTGTGCCAAAAACCTCCTCCACATTTCTGAAGGCTTTGGGACAATGGCTGTTGGGAAAAGTACTATTTAAATAAAACTGAATATGAAATAATTGTATTCAATGTAGCCGGCACAGGACTGCTCTTGCTGCCCATTTTATCTTTTTGTGGATCGTTTCAGTACAGCACACCCACTCAGCTGCGCTGCCGCCACATCTGCTCTGACTGTGCCATGCAGGCCACTACACCATCTGTTTATACACACAAACCGGCCAGAGGAGACAAATGTCACACAACTCGGAGCTAGATATAGAACAATCAATACAGTCTAAAGTTTTCTGCATATCGGTTCTCTCTCTCTCTCTTGCTCTCTCTCTTGCTGAAATGCAAGACCTAAAGTAGTGTGTGTGTGCGAGAGTGTGTGTGTGTGTGTGTGTGTGTGTGTGTGTGCGCGAGTGTGTGTGTGTGTGTGTGTGTGTGTGTGTGTGTGTGCGAGTGTGTGTGTGTGTGTGTGTGTGTGAGAGGATAGTATGCGGTTGATGCTGGCAGCTCGGGTGTATGCTTGCATGCTCTCATAGAGCACAATGACCTCACATTTATTGGAAAAACATAAGAATTGTGAGAAAATATATTGCTTTGCAGAAAGTATACATGAGCATGTATTCCCATGTTCTTCTGTTCGAATGCGTTTTTGAGTTGGATGGGACCAAAGGCCTTAAAATAGAAGTTCATGGCAACACCACGCACATAGACATACACACACTAATGTGTGTGAGTGTGAGGCTGAAAACACAGCAGTGTGTTTGGAAGCTCTGGTAAAGCATCCAAATCTGAGTCTGTGATTTCCCATAATCCCTGGGGTTTAGCTCTTCCACTCCATTCGGCAACTCCTGGTTCCTCAGTCCAGACTGCGTAGCTCTAAGCTGCCCCGAGGCCTCAGAGATGCTCAAAGACGGAAAAACAGACGAGGAAAACGTGTATTATGTCAGCCCTGCCCCTACTTTCTCTTACAGACACACGCACACACACACACACACACACACACACACACACTGAAACATACACACCTGTTCCTCCATCCTTTGTAGTTTTCTCTTTCTGCTTTGAACACAAAACACAGGAGAAAAATACATGACTGTTTAACACTTCTCTGTCTATTAAACCCCCGAATCCCTTTATTCTCAACACTGAATATTTTAGAATGAACCCTACAAGACCAAACCAAACTGAACCAAGCCAAAGCCAAACTATTCTAGCTTAAGGGTGCTTTCTCACCTACTCTTTTTGGTGTGGACTCATCAAAGTTTTTCCTCAGTTTGGTTCATTTTACACTTTGCTGTGGTGCACACCAATAACCCTACCAAAGGCCAGCCATTATCGCTTCTTGCTTCACTTCCAGCTGAACCCTGGGGTTTGTGCATTGCAAGTAGGAAAACATGTTAATCACGGTCCACACCAAACAGAAGAATTCCACTTCCTACAGTGCGTGATTTACCCTTTCCTATGGTTGTGTGTCAGAGCTGTGCTGGCCATACAATCTGCCTGTTTTTACATTTGACTCTTTTATGATCTGGTGCTAAAAATGGCCGAGAAGCAATAAAATAACAGGGAACTGCACTTCTGCTGGCAGCATTTCTTAGTGGTGGCCAGAGAGTCTGTCAATCATAATTACAGGTTTTCGAGTTTGAGTCTCACTTGACCCTTGACTGCTGCGCATTCATAGTATAGGAGTGAGTGATTTGTTCACGACTATACCCCTGGCTTTTTGAGTTTTTGCACATGGTTGAAGTTTTTCACATGGTAACTCGTTCACCAAGTGAAGCAGTAGAATGTCATCAATGAGGGGCGCCCGGGGAGCAGTGTGTGGGGACGGTACCTTACTCAAGGGTACCTCAGTGGTGCCACTAGCAGTAAACAATTTTTCCAAAGGAGGGCTACAGCACCATACTAGTTCAAATAAACAAAAAGAACAAATTATTTTTAAAAGAACTGTTCATTTTACTAAATGGACTACCATGGACTACCGAGCATATTTGTGGCCAAGCATTAGCAGCCTGATTGGTTAAACTCAAACTGACATGCCAACCAATCATAAAGAAGCAGAGATAAAGTAAAGGTTATCGTGATAAACATATACATTTTATCAGACCAGTTAATGAACGCTCATGTGGAATATTTCGGGAGAACTTTAGGTATTGTGAAAGCACCAGAATCAAATAAAATGATGTAACAATGCCACAAAAATCTGAACGAACTAGATGAAAACAGCTTAAACCATATTAAACCGAAACGACCAGAGTGAACCAAACTGCACTTAACAAATCAATATAACCTGAATCAGACCTAAAACAACAACAACAAAAAAAAGAAAAAGCAGAACCTATTCAAACCCAAACTCAAACCACTGTTTAGTCAGTGTTTGTTTACTTTCCACCCACACTCTATGAAAATTTGCTTCTTTGGTTTTGCACTAAAGCTTAAAATCTAAAACCGCTAACAAGTAATAGCTTATACTGTCTCCAACTGTGTTGTGGTGTAAAATTATCAGTTATATGTAGTTAAGGCTATAGCCGCATTCAACACTGCAGACTGGCATTCCAAATATTATGTTGAAATAGTACACCATCATTATTAGTGCATTCATTAATGTGGGCTATATAGTGCAGTAGTGTGTGGTTTGAGATCAGAATAGAAATATAACCATTAAATCAGACAAGGTCAAAGTAGAGCAAATCAAAACAGACTAAATCAAATTGATCAAAATCAGACAAAATGACACCAAATCAGACCAAATGACACCAAATCAAACCAAACTAAACTAGATCAGGCCAAACCAAACCAGACTAGACGAGATCAGACCAAATTAAACTAAACCAGAACAGGTGAAACCAAACCAAACGGATCAAATGAATACGGACCAGATCAGACCAGACTGAACCAGAACAGACCAAACTGGATCAAACCAGTTCATATCATTTCATATATCATATCAAATCATATAAAATCAAAACTTAATAAACCAAACCAAACAAGTACAGACCAGACCAAACCATATCAAACTAAACCTAACAAGTCCAGATCAAAGCCCTTCTGACTAATTCTGAACTCACCGGACCAGATCAAACCACCACACACAAGACAATAAAATCCCAAAAACCAAACCAAACCGACCATACAATTCCTTGACTTGCTGTGTGTTGGTAAAATCCATTAATTCATAAGAAATACATATTATTTATTGTACTGAGTGATTTTTTTTTTGTTGTTGTTCTCCACAAGGGAGAGCTTTTAACGCTAATGACATTTTTGTGCTAACAGAATAAGAATGGATCAACTTTAGGGTGTATTTGTCTCAACAGTTAGTTTGTGGATGGCCACAGGACAAAAACTGGTGGGGGGGGCTATGGAAGAGAGGAAGCTGCAGATGAATAATGGCACCATCCTTTTTGTTGGAAAAACCATGCCGCGCCACTGACTGTGTGTGTAGAGAGCTGGTTTTAGCTGACTGCATTTTCTTTATCCAGCCATCAGTGTTTGCTTTCTTTCTAGCCTGTTTCTTTTGGCCCGGAGCTCGGTCCCGAAGCTGTTCCCCATTAGCTTGTATTGAATGCTAAAAACAGCTAAGTGGACAACCAACTGAAAGAGGAATACCGACTCCACGGCTGTGGGCTTTTGCGTTCGAGGTTGGTTTGGTGATGTCGTATGCAGGGCCTAGGGCCTTTTACCCCCCTGGGGTCTTTCTCACAAAGTAAGTTCAAGTGCAGGTTCCTGACTACATTTCAGCTCCACGCAGCCTAACAACTGCAACCACATGTAACTCATTTTATAATGGCGGTTATCAACATTCCTGGTCGAGATTACTCCCTGTGAGCACACCCTTGAAACCATGACTTTTAGGACAAGCATGAAATATGGAGACATTGTGGAGAGAAATGGAGCAGCTTACTTTTCAGTGAAGGAGCAATAAGTCATATTACATCAATATAAGGAAAGTAAAGCAAACAACAAAAAAAACGCAACAGTCTTGCCACCGGCACTGTGTTATAAGCGCTGCTTTTTGCTCTTACATTGCTTCATATTCTTCATATTATCGTTCCTCTTTTGCTGTATTGATTTTATGTGTAGGAAAAGCTGGGGTGGGAGAAGCCCGTGTAGCTCAGCTGCCATAAACAATCTAGACAAGTGGAGACAATTATTCTATACAATCTATGATGGATAAGAGCACATAGGGAATGTGGAATGTGTAAAAAATGTCTACATTGTTCACTCATGTGATTTTGAGAAAATAGAAATAGCAGAGGATACAGATCATTTGAGTTATAGGTGGTGCTCACACAAGCTACTCCGCGCATGCTGAAGAAAAAGCATAGAGGTAAACATTAAGTGTTCGTAAAGCAGTTTTGTCAGTGCAAGTTAAGTCTCTTGCTTCTTTATCTCTGCACTGTAGCTACAAGGCTAATGTAGCCAACACGCCCAGTTAACATTGTGCATGCCTTTATCAGTGTTTTTTATTGACACAGTTGGTTGGGTGTGGTTTCTGACACTGTATGACAGATGTACTGCTAAAAATGAATAACACTGTACTGCATAGATATATAATGGCACCATCTCAGAGCTGGTGTTTTTACAGAAAATATTTACACAGCACTTCCCAACCTCAGTCCTTGAGGTCCCACTGTCCTGCATATTTTAATGTTTTCATTGTTCTTGCACATTCACTTGAACCCCGTAAAGAATTGTTAATGGGTTCATTACTTGGATCAAGTGTGTTGGGAACATGGGGAATTCTAAAATGTGCAGAGCAGGGAGGCTGAAAGCATGAGGGTTGGGAAACACTGCATTTACATTTACCAACTTGGCAGATGCTCTTATCTAGGATGACTTACAATTTAATCATGCTACAAATGTAAGCAAGCACAACGCTGGGTTAGTCCAGCCCGAGGACTCTCACTGGGGCGGCATTGTGTGCTTGTCCAGGTGGGAATCAAATCCCAATCAGCTGCACCAATTATGCAATTACAATATGCAAAGCTGCTTTTCACAACTAAAGAACACAGCTTGAAAAACCAAGTGTGTCTTATTAACTGAATAAATCTGTGGTAAGGGGAAAACCATGTACTTTTAATTAGGCACGCATTTATTTAACAGAACGTGTGACCTTTTCATAAGACTCCACTACCTAGCAATGCTTTCATTCGGCACCTTTATGGTATGTTAGACTTAACATTGATTTCTAAGGAGATATGGCATTAGACAAAAAGGAGACATGAGTAACAGGAAAAGATGAATAAGAAACGAGGGTTCGGTTGCAGATAAAAATGACTTTATTATCTTGAAACATCTGAGCAGTTCTAAAACTTATGAAGAGATTAGAGATACTTTTTTGTTAAGTGACTGGAGAATTCAGCAAAAGTCATCTGATCTCGTGGTCTAGAAGGAACTACAGTTAAACCATAGAATAAGTTTGGAATACTTTGGAATAGCCATATGTGCTAACATGGCTAAAAAGGAGTAGTTGTCCGTTAGATGATATCATTGAATACTGCTATTTAGTGACTACAAGGTTTCATTCATTTCTAGCAGCAATATGGTCACTGACTGAACTATTCCCTCATATTTTTCTTTCCTTTAGGTTTTTACCCAGTGCGAGATGAACACAACACTACATGAGTGACTTCACTGACGTCACAACAGGGGAGCCGTCCAAACGGCTCATAGAAGCACATGATTTTTGACACCAAAATCTTTCAATTGATTCACCGAAAACGGATTTTTTCGCACTTGGAGTATTTATAAGAGCAGTAGAGACCCAAATGGAAACACAAAAGGATGCAAAATGTGAGTTTTGCATAATATGTCCCCTTTAATGGTCTTTCTGAACATTTTTAATTACTTAAAATGGCTAAAATATTTAAGACAGTAACCTCATATGCCAAAAGACACGTTATTTTCAAACTGTTTTATCCAAACACAAGGCCTTTTATTGTCAAACACGCACAACACCACTTTACGGTATGACATATTGGCATCAGTGTTGTACAAAAAACAAATCTATTTCCCTGACTAAAATAATGAAACGAGTGAAAAATAGCTCATATTACCCTGTTCTCCTGTACTATAAAACAATTTAATAGCTGATGGCTTGCAGCAATTTGCAAAAAAAGAAAAAGAAAAAAACGGAAATGATCCACCTCCTCCATGAGGCTGCCCCTGATTGGTCCGAGAGCCGTGTGCGATTAATAATGTCAAATTTAACCTGCCCTGGAGCGGTTTAGTGGTACTTCATAAGTTGCCATGGTGATATAACCTGGTTGAAAGAGATCTATTGTCAGGAGTCAGAAACTTCACCCCGAGTTCAAGCCGACCTGGTTCAGACTGAACCTGAGTATAATATCCGTTGGTTTAGTAGTAAATCCTGTCTCATGGGGGAGCCTCTTGTATCCACAATGTCTAACAGTGGAGAAAGGGAGGAAAAAAAAAAAAACACCTCATACTTTAAAGTCCTGCACATTTTGTGAATCCGGCAGGGTAATATCTAGCCTGCCTTGTGCCAGTCTGCGGGTGGCCATGTTGGCTGCGGCTCTAATAGTGTGGGTTTAACGTTCTGGCTGAGCCGGCGCAGCTCACACTGCTTAGAAGCACACAGGGGCTCCAATCCCAACCACTGCCTCCAGGCCCAAATTAAAAACCTCTTTAAAAGCACATTCACTCCACAATTACAGCATGTTATATATTTCCACCAGCTTAATGTCACACACGCACTCGCTTAAATAAATGAGTTATATAATTAACCACTGAATTAATTAACTTTTATGACTGGCATACTTCAGTAGGGAATGGGAGGATGTTGGAATCGGAAGGAATCTGTGAATTATGGCGCAGAAGTCCCGTAGAATCTGCAGTAACTCACACGCCGGGTTTCCGCGCGGCACAAAGGTGTAGCAGAGGTATATATTATACATGATAAAGAGAGTGAGAGACAGAGAGAGAAAGAGAGGGAGAAGTGCTGGAGGGGACAGCTCACTTCTCTCAAGCACTTTGATGATTCTCTCGAGGTAGAGATGAGAGCAGCGTCACTTTGTCAAACGCAGTAAAGGTGGCAATTTAAGCAAAGTTCTGCGCTCCCCTCCCACCACGGAGGCTCAGTAATGGCTCTAGCTGCTGATAGACTCTCAGTAATGAGGCCTGGGGTCAGAGCAAGGCTGGCTACTGCTAACTAGCTCATGATACAATATTTAGATTGAGGCGTCACGATTCGATATATCGCCCGGCATCATAGTATCGTAAAACATCACTTTCACAAATGTATGACTGAAACAAATAAAATCATTGTTAGAGAACCTAGTGTCCATACTTTGAAATTGTAAACGTTTAATAATGAACTGACCATTAGAAAAGTATACGTTAATGTCGGTGATCAACAATATAAAATGTGTTTCCTCTTCAAGTTGGTAGAATGATGTCATTTACACTACCGCTCAAAAGTTTTAGAACACCCCAATTTTTCTGTTTTTTTTGTATTGAAATTCAGCGGTTCAATGTCTCATTGTTCATTCTGCAGAAAGTTCTTCCCAACTATGTTGCAGAAGTTCCCATAAGTGTGTGG
>JBBIGA010000106.1:7125259-7144181 GCA_037576975.1 Alestes dentex | reverse complement strand
GTGTGTGTGTGTGTGTGTGTGTGTGTGTGTGTGTGTGTGTGTGCGTGTGTGTTTGCGTGCGTACACATATGTGTGTGGGTCTGAGCGTGTGTGATATACTAAGTCAGATGACAGTCAGTGCTCTCATCCTCATGACAGGATGGAGCACAGGATTCATGCAGCATGTAATGAATTCACTTCATACACTCTAAAGACAGATGTGTTTTTGCAAGGCTGCTTCAGTTTCTAGGCAGAGTCAATAAACATACATCTTCTTCATATCAGATTATGAGAAGTCTAATTCAGTTTTGAATTATGAACACAACTGGACACTGTGAGAACCGCCACACATTTCAAATGTGACTTAAATGTCCACTATGACTCTACTACGAGTTATAACTCATACAGTTTTATCAGACATGAACCCTTAGAACGGGAACGGCACGAATCCGGGCAGCTCAACAAATGGTAACGGATTGTTGCCATACGGCAAAACAACTCCTTATATGGAAGATCCCCCAGGTGTCCGGTGTCATGCTGAGCTTGGTGTCTGGGGTTTCTATGTCACGTAGAACCAAAGTTATTAGAAATGTTTAAAAAGCGTAATAACAATCACTACTGGGGTTCTTAAAATGGCATCAGATGCAAATGCCCACATTCCTTTTATTTTAGGTCTTAGAAACAAGCGGAAAAAACACTTTGAACCAGCGAGAACTTTCAGGATAGTCTCCGCCCACAGATGGGTGGGGAAAACCCACAGAGGGAGGCGGGGCCGGAGAGCGGCCAGGTGAAAGAGTAGCAAATGCCGAGCATATAGGAGACTGTTTTACACCATTTTTATTTGTTGAAATCAGATTTTACTAATACACTCTGATTACTAAAAGGTAGAGGGCTTGTGTTCAATATTTTCTTCCATTTTCTTTATTCTTTTTTTCCCTCTAAGAACATGCTGATGGCTTCCTCCACTAAAACATAAGGCATAACTCATTTTTCCACAGCCACGTCACAACCTCTCTATATACCTTATATTTTGATCGGTGACCTTGTGTTGTGCCTCTTTCAAAAAGCAGTGCTCGCTCAAATGTGGCATCAACTGGTGAGCTCAGATGTGGGGGAAAATATCACCTGCAACTGATCCTTTTGGGATTTGTGCATGTGACAAAATATCCATGGTGGATCCAAAAACAGGTATTTTACTGCAGCTTATCTACCACAGATAGACAGGTTAGTATGGACTAAGCAGTGAATGAGTTGACACTTTAACAATATCTACATACTACATCTAACTGTTCTCTTTGGGAAAAAAAGCCTGGAAAATAGGGTTTTCCGTGATATGTTCTCATTAATATTATTTTACTGTAGCTGGAATCGATGGAATATTTCAGTCCATACTCCTTCTCTGTTAGGTAGTAGTGACCTGTTTTACCCTGTCCAGCATGTCATTATCTCTTAAAAGGGTGGCCACGACCCCCCCCGCCCCTGCATTTTCAGGTATTTTTGCCAAAACTGGTCTCCACAGTTACAGCGACTTTTTGAGCGAGAGCACATACAGCCATGCGAACCTGGAAATGCAAACAAGTGGATGGATGAATAAATAAATAAATAAATAAATAAATAAACGGATAAATAAATAAATAAATAAACAAACGAGGCTGCGGAGGAAATAAATCCGGGTGCACATTTCCTTTATCAGGAGCGTTATCGCTTTAGCGTGGAGGTGGAGGCAGGTCTCGGTGGCTGTGTTCAGAGGGAGATAGGAAGAAACCAATTTTCCCTCCTTCCCTAATTCAGTTTCCCGTCAGGACAAAATCGCATCATCTCAATAAGGCCACAGAATGTTTTACACCTCCACATATAATTGAGCCGTGATAAGACAGTCGCTTGTCGTGGCCCCGAATGATGCTCCTCCGCTTATTATTATTTCCCACCGCGTAAACAAAGCCGCGAGAAGTGGAAGGGGAATGAGAAACCAGACGGAAACCGTGTTTTAAACCTGGGCAAAAGTTGAGATCGAATTCAGCCCTCAATAAGACTCGCAGGGCACGAATGACCTAACAACACAATCAGCACAGTTTGAGGAAAGTGGGTGATGCCTAGCAGTTTGCACCGTGCCATTTTTCTAATTAGCTTCCAATACTTGTTAGATCAATTAGCCTAACACTGTTGTTCGCAATGTGATGCTAGCTCACTTTAATCCGTGTTTATAGTTAACATTGTGTTATATGGTGTCAGAAACCACACGAACAAGTCAGTTAGAGGTTATTTAACACAGCTTCACAGTTGACACTTACTACAGCTTCGAGAAAGTGTGGGACCATTTAGGTATGCAGTTTCCATCCTGATAATTGGCAAACTGGCATACAATACTTGTTAGCTTAGCAAGCTTAATAGCTCTAGTGCAAAACTAAAACTTCAGACAATAAGCATGTCTTGGCTGACACAATACATTTGGTATCACTGCAACATGTTTTGTGCTAATATGTCCTCACAGTGGCGCACTAGGTAGCGCTGTTGCCTCACACCTTCAGGGATGGGGGTTTGAATTTGGATCCAGGCCTTGTGAGTGTGTGGAGTCTGCATGTTCTCCTCGTGGTGCCGTGGGTTTCCTCCAGGGTGTCCGGTTTCTTCTATGCGCGTCAGGTGAATTGGGGATGTGAGTGAATGGTATGTGCTGGTGCCCCACCCAGGGTGAGCCCCCCCCTCGCTCCTGGTGGCCCCGGGATAGGCTTCAGGTACCCGCGACCAGGGGCGGACTGGCAATCTGTGCATTCTGGAAAAGTCCAGAATGGCCGTGCACCGGACTGTCTTCCCCGGCCGAGATGCAGACCCCTGTGGATATTAAAGCCCCGCCCCCCAAAACCACAGATGCGACGCAGACCTCTGCACACAGCTGGTGAAGAAAGTCCAAGGTCGTTTTTTAGTTCCAGTCGCCCCTGCCCGCGACCCTAGTGAGAATTTAGCTGTTAGAGAAAATGAGTAAAGGAATGAGCTGCTAGTACTTTTTTAGCGATGTGACGTTAGCTTACTTTTGTCCATGTCACACAGAGATGATTTGCAGGTTGCATTGTGCTTTAGCCTCCAATTCTTGTTATATTCATGAGCCTTGTAACTCCAGTGCAAAACTAAAGTGACTGCAGGCATGTCTGATCTCATACATTGAGTGATAAATCTGATCATACTATTTTCAGCAATGTGATGTTAGCTTACTTTTGTCCACGGCATGTCGTACAGGGTCAGAAAACACATAAACAAATCAATTAGAAATTACCTAAATTAGAGATTACTTAACACAGTTTTAGGCGAATGTGTGATGATCTAGGCCTGTAGTTTGTGACCGGCTTTGTATGCAAATACAAAGTATAAAACATTTAATACTTTGTTAGCTTGTTAGTTTTGTAGCTCTGGTGCGAAACTAAAGAAACTCCAGACCCCCGGCATGTCTGGGCTGATAAGAAAACATTAGGGGTAAAGGGGAGAGCTGCGTAAATTAGAGTTCTTTCATAAACTATCGTTTTAAACCTGTGCTATTTCTTATGCCCTTGACAATAAAACAACAGGCATGCCATATTTTATGTCTGCGTTAAATATTCCCCAGTGCAGCACCTCCATGACAGCTTATTCTCCTCTAGATTTATCACAGCCCTGACTCTTCAGCACTCTGGAGCATCAGCCTCCTAGATAAAGTGCCTGGATCAATACTCATCTACGATCCATACATCGAAGAGGCTGACAGTGCACACACATCCGTTCACACGCAATCCATAACAGCCTGACAATAACTACCTCTATTGGGAACTGATGTGTTGTGTGATTCCTTTTCGGCCTCAATTTCAACAATGTTCCAAAAAGCCTGTTGTCAAAAAGGCCTTTGATTTGGGCTTATATATGGCAGTAGTCGACATGCATACATTTTCCCCCATTTTTCCAGAATGACCGTGAAGACAGCAATGCTTTGAAACAGCACATCATCGATTTTTCAGATTAGCCCCCCTATTGCCTCGATGCTGCTTTACATTCCTTGCTGTTCTCTCATGGAACCTCCTGTGCTTTTCCAATAGACCTTTTGCATTTAAATATTTCAGTTTTGGATAATAATCTGTGAATTTAACTTCAGATGAGTATGCGTACATTTTTTGATTAAAGTGTCGATCAGAGGGACCCGCATTTTTCACTGGTACTCTGTTTCAGAGTTTCTTTTCTGTTTTAGTGCTTTTACTGTCTTCAGACCAATTAACAAAACACATAAGTGTGTTGCAGAGGTTTTACTAAAAGGCTGAGAGAGCCCACCGCCCCAGTATTTTCAGCTCTGTGGTCAGAAACTGACCACCGATGAAGGGCTAGACATAAACTATACATCAGCCGATGGGCAACAGTCTCTAACCGTACACCAGCAAGAAAGAGCTTTCAAATAAAAAGCAAGAGTAACAGCCCACAGTGTACATTAAACCAAGCAGTAGTGTTGTGCCTCATACACTTGTACCAGCATCACACACACTACCATGCCACCACTGTCCACTACCCTGGCAGCTGGTCCCATGGTGGTCCCTCTCCACTGATGAATAAGGAGGATAAAAATAAAGATGTTGTGCACCAACAGATGGGCTACTGTCTGTAATTATAATCCTAGAAAGCGCACCTATATGGTTTTGATAAAATGTCTTATCAGAACACTGCTTAAACTGATATGTTGTCAAGTGGGAGTATTTTACATATAGTAAACTGACCTATTAGCTCCCGTTATGTTGTACTACGAAAGAGTCAGACATTCATCCTTTTCTATGCACTTTTACTTGTTGGAAGTCATTTTTAAAGTCAGTTTTGTTTGACCATGGAATGAGATCACTTTACTTTATCCACGCAACCTAAAATGATTAAACAACATTCTTAAAATAATCTCATGATGAGAATCATTTGGTATATTGACTACATATACACTCAACCCCATCGAAAACCTTTGTGATGAACTGGAATGGAGACTGCGAGCCAGGCTTTCTCGTCCAACATCAGTGCCTGACCTCACAAATGCTCTACAGAATGAATGGGCACAAATTCCTACAGAAACGCTCTAAAATCTTGTGGAAAGCCTTCCAAAAAGAGTGGAAGCGGTTACAGTTGCAAAGGGGGGACCAACTCCTTATTAAAATCTATGTATTTGAATGCAATGTCAATAAAGTCCCTGTTGGTGTAATGGTCAGGTGTCTCAATCCTTTTGTCCATGTAGTGTAAGATGCTTTCCCTTGTCACGGTGAAGTGTAAGAGTGTCTAACAAACTGGTAACTCAATGTACTTTATTGCCCCCATGGGGAAACTTGTCCTGCAGCACTGTTGATCCACCATGATTACACAGCACCATAAAATGACGTGAAAATCAATACAGCAGCCAGCGATCACACTAATAAATAACAATATCCACACATTCCCACACATACAAAGCACCTCTAACTGTTTCATCTTATCTCCTCATTCACATCACAACACATTCGGATCATTAAATAGACACGTCGTTTAATGAAGAATGAAGGCATGACAGGGTATTGATAAGCTATTAACAGGTGATCATATATAATAAATATGATATTATAATACATGAATATCATATTGCATTAATAACCATTTATATTACATTAACAGGTGATTCATGTAGTGTAATTGGGCACATTATAGGGCATTAATAAGGCATTACAAGGTATATATTAGGTATTACAGGGCGTAAGCCATTGCACAGCAACTACAGAGTACTTATAAGTGATTATTGGCCATTAATAAACCATTAGGCAACTCTAGATGAAATTCTACATTGACTATGTTTTGGGTTTCACAGCTTATGATAGATAAGCACTGTCACATCGGTGGTTATATAATCAACACTATTATATAAGTGTATATAAGCTTGAAGGTACGTCTGAAAAGTGTTCATTCATGGATGTGTATTGATTTTGAATATTTTAAATGATATCAATTTAACATAGAAGTGATTTTTTTTTTGTCCACACCAGATGTGCTTTTCTGCTTCCTCTTTCTAGGCTTCCGTACACACAATCACCCCCTTTCACTCACTCTGCTGTTGTTTAGAATATAATGGTCAATTAAGATAAACCTTTACTAGTCGCAGAAGTGGACAAATTAAGATGAATACATTACATTAAGATCTTTACTGATGCAGTCGCTGTAAAACTACAACACAAAAAATGTGTTCTGTTAAACTAGACTGTACACAATTACCTTTTATTAAATTTGAACCATCCTAAAATATCTCCTCTCGTACTTACAAACCAAAGTTTGGAATAGTTTCGAATCTGCAGTTTCCACACAGTCTTTCCGCTTGTTTAAACGAGTAACAAGTGAGAAATAATGCACAGAAAATGACAACATTATTTTGTGATTGCTGGCACTAATAGAGGTTAGCTCAAAGGAAGGGAAACAGCGAGCTCAGAGAAACGGACAACGTTTCGCCTGTAGGCCTCGTCCGACTTTCTCCTGCCGCTTTATAAACTCAGACTGTGTCAGCATTTACAGCTGAATGGCCTCTAACATGGCTGCTCTCAATCTGAACCAGAAACGGAGATGAAACCACACACACACACACACACACACACACACACACACACACACACACACACACACACACACTCACTTTCTCTCAGAGACACACTTCACCACACACTTCGCCTCAGACAATCAGAAAAAATTGAGGAACGGACCGCCTGCAGCCCACCCAACACACTCTATCATTACAATCAAACAGCAATCTACATATACCCTCACACTGTAGCACCTGTTAGAGCGTCTGCATTGCTTCAGGAGCACAATCAAAGAGTTCACTCAGCACTTTAGCTCTTCTGCAAGACCTCAGATACACTGCGAGTGCACTGTGGTGTAATAAAAACACATAGTGCATTAAAGGGCCTGTAGCCTCATTTTTTATTTTATTCATTCCACTTATGTCTTTAGTGTGGATTTATGTACCATTAGCATAAATCCCAAAACCATTTTCTAACCTTTCTTTAGCCCATCGAATTAAACAGGCTTCTTTAACCATTCAGTGCCATTCAGCCTGATCTCTGTTCTGATTGGCTGTCTTGTACTGTGCCTCACTGGAAAGCAGTCCGGGCTGAAAAACTCCGTATAACTTTGACTGGCAATTGGATATATGTTGTAAAGTTGTCCCTTATAGTCACACGTGAACACACCACAGCACAGTGTGAACTTCTTTCTCTGCATTTAACCCACTCGCAAAGTGAAGCAGGGGGCTGCCACCAACGAGGTGCGCCCAGGGAGCAGTGTGTGGATAAGGTACCTTGCTCAAGGGTGGGACTCGAACACACAACCTTCTGATTGCAGGGGAAATGCCCTAACCACTAGCCCACCAGCTGCCCCCATGCAGCAGCTTTCGTATCACAAAAACAGTTTATTCAAAATGGCCCGGTTTTGCAATAGCGAGACCACGAAAGCAAAAAGCGAGGGAAGTTTAGCTTTCAGTAAAACGGGCCCTTTAAGGGGGTCCTTCAGTCGGAATCGGAGTCGGCTTTTTTTTAGAGATGTTCTTACTATGACAAAACAGTGATAAACAAATAGTCAATAAAAGTTAATATTGCAGAGTTTTGCTGAGTGGTGGCTACCATCTTCCATTTGTTGTTAATCATGTTAGCATGTATACCCTAGAAAATAGTTACTGTTGTAGTTTTGTCAACAATTTCACTTACATATGCACTTGTTATGAATTACACAACATATTATGATCACATTACATGTTATTTACAGACTGTACTGACAGGGTTGAGTCTGCACTTCTGTCTTATTTTTCCTCATTTTTTTAGTTAGAAAAAGGACAGAAAACAGCAATAAGATCTACTGCATAATTTTTCTCTTTGCAAAACAAGACTTTACACATGCGAACTTTCCAGCAAATTAAAAACATAATACAAGATCTCCTTTTTTGCTTCAAAGACAAAGGTGGGATGGACTGAGACGTTACGAATCTGTACTTTCCTCACAGTTTCGCCATTTGTTTTAATGAGCCATGAGTGATAAATAATTAAGATACTAATTACTGCACGATATAACTTGCAACCTGACACCTGAGCACCCAGTTCTGACTTTAAAATCACTAATTTATCCCTCTCCCTCTCTCTCTCTCGCCCTCTCTCTCTCTCTCATTCTCTCTCCCACACAGACATTCATAATCCTGGCAATCTGTCGTTCAGTATTCAGTTTCACCATTTACAGACAGCGTGTATAAACTGCTTGTTTCGCTGGCAGACAATAGTGACATTCGCTCCCTGCTGCGACTACAATACAGTGTGTATGGCCTTAACTACGCTGCATTCAGAAACATGCATCTAGAGGTGCTTGTGTAATTGTGACAGAAGAGGCATTCTAAGAAAAGTCACCTCTGTCTTACCAAAACGTCTTCATTCAGAGTCTTTTGTCTTTGTCCTTAACTCGTTAAAATCTGTGAGTAGTCGGTGTGTGCGTGTCCGTGTTAGTCAGATGAATCATCAGCCAAATGAATCATCGCATTCTCCCATGTTTCCTATCACTATGTGAAGTCGTGATATGAAGGTGGTGAATCAGCTGCACTCTTTTTGGAATGTCAGATTTGATTACAATCAGTTCTGCTGACATTCAATAACACAGTCTATGAGCTTATTTTTTTAAGATCAAGTAAAAACCTTCAAGCCAACTGTAGAAAAATCTACTGAAACACTGACCTGCAGTCACAGTATTCAGTATCCTGTAATCCATTCAAACTGAAGGAGATTTTGAGAGATTTAATGATGCACTTGATCACAGTAGTACAGATGGATAGGGTTGCCTTCTTTAAGTGTAGTATTTACCTACATTCACATCATCATCATCATCATCATCATCATCATCATCATCATAATACAGGGTCTGTGTAATGGAACTGCAACTCTAATCTTACTATTCAATGATCAGCCTAATTATGAGTTTAACCTTCAACCCTGAGCTGCTCTGAGTGGAGTGAGTCGAAATATGTAAACGTCAATGTAAATGTAAACAAAAATATCAAGACATCCAGTGAGCTCCACAAACCTGAGGGACGTCCTGCAGGAGGCACCTCTGAGAAGCAGCTGGAAAAAAAAAACTGACCATTCAGATGAAGGAAGTGTGCGTGCAGTTTCAACGGATTTTAGTCACACATATAATAGTTTCCTTGACGTAAACCTACGTTTATTAAAACATTCCGAAAGGTAGGGAGAAGTGGAGCATCTAGTCGAGTCTTGTACATTATGTGTGAAGACCAATGTTGTTTATGGAGGAGAAGATAACAGATTAACACATGAGTTCATAGATGTGAATGTGGAAATGCTAATATGACCATCTGCATTTGCAAATATCATTTGAAAAGGTCATGTATTCCTTTATAATGCTACATCTACCAGCTTGCTGCCTGCATAAGCTGGGTCAGGCTGGATGCATTTCCAGCCTGATCTATTTTAACCCAGTAGAAACTGGCCGTCAAAAGTGTACACTGGTTGTAGAACACTTATTTTGAATATTGTGAGTGACAGAGTTGCAACTCAAAAACACTTACGTGCCTGCATCATCACATCATATCTCAGATTGTGGCTTGTATATAAACCTGCATATAAACTTTACTAGTAGTTCACTTATTGTGAAATAAATTGAATGTATAAACTATACATGGAACGAGAGAGTAGCAATGCCGCAGGACAATTTTTTCTCTACAATTGTAAACACCAGTTTGATGAGAGAAGGAAATGTTCCACACTGCCAAGCTGGTGCTTTGTAGTTAGCCCAGTTTCTCCAGTTTCGTGGGAAAAACACTGCAGCTCTCTCAGCTGAAAGAACAGAGGATCAATGATGCTCTTAAGATAATGTGGAATTGTGCAGTTCTAATACAGTTAAGACTCAGGGGCAGTTCCACTAAAGCTTTGAACCATTCAGTCGTTATTCTGGTGCTAAAAACTTCGCCACCAATAATGTGATTAAAAAAGGCCCCTCATTTCTGGCTGCAAATATGTCACAAATGTTTGATCTCTCAAAATGTTGAAGAAAAATGAAATACTGGTTCATTTTTCTTCATACGTTGACTAAGTATGTCTAAACGATGACTAATCTTTAGTAAGTTGACTTAGTATGTTGAAATACTAACATTTTTTTTTTTTTTGATATTTTGTCCTAGTGTGTCTAAATTCCGACTTTCAGAAAATTTGGACATATGTCTAAATGAGGAACTTTCTCAAAAACAAGCAATCTTTTTGTCGAAATAAAACGTTCTCGAAAAGTAATAACTCATTATTTTGACAAACTAAGGCAACATTTTGAGAAACACGTCTTTATTTTAACATGACATTACTTTGAGATGGAAAGTCAAGCTTCAGCCACAATAAATCAAAATATGGGTGTGTAATAATGAACAAACAATTTTTTTTTTTTTTCGTCCATCCTACCTGGTAGGAATGGGTTTCCATGCAAAAACAGAATGGAAGCAAAACAAGGGTTTGTATTGTCTTCTGTTAATTACAAGATCAAACCAGTTTACATGGGATTCTCCCACCAGAGCAAACAAAAGCTTTTCTAGTAAATTTGCCCCCTTAATGTTTGGAGTTGAGATTCAAATGTAATCGCTCCCTCTCTCTGACCCTTCTCTTTTGACCAAAGGACCAGTGATCAAAAGCAATGGAAGCAAAAAAAAAACCCCAAAAAGAAAAAGAAAAACCACTTTTCAACATTTATTATGAAATTAAAAAGATGAAATTTCACCATTCCAACATTGCTCAGCAGAAAACTATTTTTTAAAAAAGTAATAATAATAATAATAATATAGATTACTTGTGCATGGGAGTTGGTACAGTTTGCAGAAGGGGGGGGGGATTACATTATACTGAGTGGAGGAAAATGCATAAAGTAAAAAAAGAAAAAAAAAAAAACATAACAGTCCATTACAGAATATCACAGCACATTAAGCAAGATTACCAGGAGCTTAATTTACATACAACATCTTTAAAGTACATTATAAATTACATGAAGAGATGCAGTAGTCATTCAGTTGTGGTCAGGAGTGAAGGATGGAACAGTCGTTCACATTTTTCATGTCAAGAGCGGTTTTGTATTACGTTTATGGCACGGCTATAATCACCTCTATTAAGTTGAATGGGGGTGAATGGCGAGAGTGAATGGTGGGGAGAGACTGTAGCTCAGAGCTTCCTTTGGCCTAAAGCAGCCAACACTAACACATTACACACACTAGGAGGGAGTTCAGGGTGTGGTTGGGGTGGAATTTTCCCAAAAAAACATACAAAATAACAAAATGTGAGTGTCAAAAGGCCTCAGCACATACATAATTGGGCTAGAATTCACACTGTGAACAAAATAAACCCTTAGAAGTCTCAGTCATAACCAACAATAACAGAATTTAATGTTTACTTCATACTCACCCGTAGCTCATCAAAACAAGAGGAAAGTGCAGATTCTTGCCTCTTTTGTCTTTCATGAAAATTCATGGAATTTGTTTTTTTTTTTTTTTTCATATTCAAACAAATAGAAATAAGTCTATACACGATGATCTAATGCAAATGTAGACTGTTACACAATTCATTTCATAAATTACATATGTAATTATGTATTTACATATATATATATATGTAATTATGTAAACTACAACATGTTGAGATGATCTTTTTGGGAAACTGGTGTCTCACTTTAAAATTCAAAGTATTTTTTAAAAAATAATTAAAACTATGCTGAGTAGTTACAATTTCTGAGAAAAATCATTGGTCACAACTCTATAGTAAAGTCAATGATTAACTTTACTGGTGCCTGTATTTGTGTGCAAACTGAACATACAGCCAGTAGATAATGATACTAGACTTCTAAGGGTTCAAATGAAGCAAGATGAGGAAGAGGAGGGTGATGAATGAGGGGGTGCATTTATTTCAACAGAACAGTGTCAGCATCTTCATTCTCAGATTTACTGTACAACCAGCGGACAGTCAAGAAACATTTTCTTCCACCATATCTACTTTTGTTTTTTTTTTTTCGTTTCGAAAGAGGGTGTAATTTATGCCTTCTTTCCATCCCATCTTTTCCCCTCATGATGCTTTTGTCATGTGCGTGTTTTCTCCATGCAGTTCTAACCTTCTTAGCTCCTTTGTATCCTAAGCTTAATTATTCAATAGCGCTGCACAATGCTAAAGATATTCTATATTGTAATTAAAGATCAGCATATTAAAGGGCCCATGTCCAACATTTTCCTCGTATGGGTGTGGCTAAACTGCTATAGGCTGAACAGGCGGATATATTTAAATATGATCCAAAAATGTTTAGAGACTTTACATGGTGCAGCAAAAAAGTGAGAAGCATTTGGTTTTCCATGGACCCTTTAAAACACTGAAAAATCAGCAATGTGACGTAGTTGGCCTGAGTTTGTTTTAACTGAAAATCGATCAAGTGTGTGGGATTATGTTAAAACCCCTAAAACTCATCTGGAGTAGCAATTGGTCAGAACGGGCAGCACATGGAAAAAATACATGAGAGGACTCATTTGTCTTTTCGTGCGATATCAGTATTGCAAAGGCCAATCCTGCAACAATGATTAACAAACACTGCATTGTGCAGCCCTATCTTACAATGAATCAATGAAAAACAATTGTGTTATTAGGTTACTGGAGTGAGGAATGGAGAACTGACCCACCAACAGATCAATGTGGTTTAAGTGGTCAAAATAAGTGTGAATTAGTGGAATAACGTTCGCCGAGTAGTTCGTGGAGCACCACGGAGAAAAGGTCGACATGTTGGAATAAGAAAGTGTGGGAAAGCGTTAGTGTGAGCTGAGCGAAGGCAGCAGACAAAACACTCATCCATTTTTTTTTTTTGTTGCCGTTTTTGCATGCAGCCTGTCAGAAAGGTTCACAAAGCTAGCGCCTCAACCTTCGCTTATCAATCACACTGCTTTGTGAAATGACATTAAGATGGATAGAGCAGAGGGGTTTTTTTTTGGCTACTTCGATAAATGGGCTGCCATCCAGACATGATAGGCAGGAGGAAAACAAAAATAACACACACACACACATTTTCTTTTTATACCTTGTCAAGATTTTGGGTCATACATATGTTCCATATGTATGATACATATATGCAGGTCCTTATGTGAAGTGGGAATATGTCCTATTTCCAAAGAAAAGCATCTACATTAAAAAAGAAAAAATCTACACACCAGCCACTCTTTACAGGGTGTGAAACGTTAATGATGTGTGTAAAGGTGTGAAACTTTAATATATATATATATATATATATATATATATATAATGTATGGAAAACAAGCAGACACACACACACGCCACACACCCTTACCTCTTACTCTCCTGTCACTCTAAGACGCTGTATGATAATTATCTATATCTGCCTACAGCTAAATAAATCCCTCAGTGATATGAAGTCAAGGCAGGAAAACTCTAACACTGCGTTAATGTTCAGATGAATCTGACAGAGGTGTCTTATGTACGTGCACACACACACACACACACACACACACACACACACATACAAACAAAAACAGGCTGCATTTACACATGCTCGACTCTGCCATGCCTTTGATGTGAGAATGGCTGTGAGATGAAAGTGGAAATGGCACAAAAGTCAACGACACAAGTCTCTGAAAATAAACCACCTTTATAGTTCCTGGTAATTTGCAAATGGTCTGTGCTCCGAAAGGCCCTGGCTGCCCTCCAAGCTTAGATGTGGGAGGGATTTTGAGCCGGGGGTGCTGAAATTAAAGTTGTGCATAGGTGATATGCTAAACGCTATGCTACATTTTTTTCCCATTTAACTTAATGGCTTGGATAATTTACATTAAACAGAATGTGCCTTGAGTAAACCTCAGACAGTGGATGGATTCTGCAGACAATAACTAGAGTAATTGCTATAATGTAATCGCTATAGGCCAAATGCTATAGGCTATGACAGATTCTGAAAGCGTATAATAAAAAATAAACAAGTCGACAAACGCTCAAAATCCCATACATTTGCCAGTTAAGCTGTTGGTTTATTTAAAACTCCTAAACTGTGCCTACACTCAATGGCCACTTTTTCAGAAACACCTTATAGACACACATAAATTGTACAGTTACCAACAACAGCACTCTTTTTACGTGAAAAGGGATCACAACAGCGCCCCTGCTGAGAAATATTCTCAGTACAGCAGAGACAGAAGCAATGGTAGTGATAAGGTAGTGTGTGTTTCACTGGTATCTGGCATAGCACTTAGCAACAAACGTAAAAGTACATAAAACTTACAGAGTGCGCCTACATCAGTGGTCTTTAAATCAGTCCTTAGTGCCCCCCAGATTTTTCCTCCACCACTGTCCTATCTGTTAAGTATTAATTGCCAATGAGCTTGATAGAAATCTCTTAATAACTTAGAAACGTAGTGTTTTTTCCCATTTTATTATATGTTAACTGGCCCGACAGCAGGGGGTGTTGAAGCAGCTGCAGTGTCTGCTTCTAAAATCAGTGTGTGTTTTTACGGTACCACAGAAGAGCCTCTGAGTGCTGGTGTGCAGAGCTTTGGAGCTCAGCCACACACACACCTTCTGTACTTCACTACAAATGAATAAAAGAAGAAAACCTCCAGTCAGCTACAAAAGCTCCTGTCTGCTCTCGCACAAGTGGGGCGCCATCTTCCTGGTGTCTATGTTTCTATTTTTCTGGAGCTTCATGCAGGCTTTACCACAGACAGCCCAGGGCAACACTGTGGTCAAAAAGGCTCAGATCGCTCCATAGTCCATCAATAACTCCATCAGAAACCCCCCCCAGCAGCTCAGGCCCCACCTTCCTCTCATAGCAACTTCAAAGTTTGAACGGTGCTGTGAGGAACACAAAGTTTCTGACTCTGCAGCTTGTCCAAAAATTGGTGGAATCAAAGCTGTGCTTGAGAGACTTGCCAGGTCTCTCCCACCAGGAAACTTGTGAGAAACTTGTGAGAAACTCATGGAAATGTCAAGTTGTTGAGGTCTAAACAAGAGCCTTGCTTTGTAAACACAGCAGGGATGACCTTGACAACAACCTAAAGGGCAAAGAAAGACCAAATGATGGAAATAACCATGTAAGATTCATATTTTTGCTGATTTAAAGACATGCACGAGAGTCATGGCAGCTGTACATAAATAAGGGTTCATTCAAGGCGCTCCTCTAAAAACGCTCAGATTCACTTAAAATGCACAGATATATAGAATAACTATGTGGTTGCTAGTAGTGTGTTAGTGTTAAAACCCAATTTTGAACAACCATGGTCATAAAGCTCTCACTCCATGCCCAGCTGGCTAGTAAACTGGAATTAGTGAAGTCCATTATAAGTAAAATAACACTATTTGTTAAGTTAATGGGATATAAGGGAATCTAGCCGAGCTAGCACAGCAAGACACAGTAAAACACATAAAGACAAAACTGTGTTTATGTTGCAATATGCTGGTTAGGCTATGGCTGAAACAGTCAATGCATCTGAATAGTTTAAATTCAATACCTCTGTTCTGCATTTTTGCACATGCAACTTCAGTTCAGTATTTTTGCACGCAACTCTCTGCTGCTAGTATATAGTACCTGTCAAAATACTGTATTCATTGAGACTGTAGCTACTGTCAAATTGCACTAAATATTGCCTTGTATAGTTGAATTGTTGCTCTTGGCGTTTTTTATCTTGCACACTTTTTTAACCTGTCTGCTCTTGTGGTGTTCTGTTCTGTAGCTGTTCATGTGTTGCACCGTGGTCCTGGAGGCACGTTGTTCCGTTTCACTGTGTGCTGTGTGTGTATGGTCGAAATGACAATAAAACCCAGCCTTGACTGTGTTTTAGGTTTTAGTTGCTACATACAAGCTACGCTAGTCTTGATAACGTTGATTTACTTAGATAGTAACAGTATACCCGCTACACACACCACTGTTCTACAGGAAGCACAACATTTCTACTGGGTGTTCTATAACTCTTCAGTAAGTGCGCTATCAAGGTGTCAGAAAAAAATGATACATACACAAGAGAAAAGCCAGTCGGTGTAACGAACAGGAGAAATACAGAGAAACACTACAGGTCCAGAACATCTCTTTCTTTCTCTTTCTCCTCTCTGTTTCTCTCTCTCCCTTCTACATCAGCTCAATGTGCCGGATATTGTAACAGTCTTCCCCTCAGGTGCAATAATGTCACACTCCATTAATCTGCTCAAACTTTAGCCTGACGCTTTAGCCCTGTCCATGCTAATCCCTCATTAAAGTCCAAATGAACCTGCGGAGAATGCGCCGGTCCCCGAGGCTCGCCGCAATCACAGCCGAGACTCTATTTCGCACCGCATCACACCACATGGGAGGGACGTTAGGGCGGTCATTCATTACACCACACACACACACAGACACACAGACACACACACACACAAACACACACACACACACACACACATTATAGTACTTTATCTGTGAGGTCTTCCATCGACTCTAGTGACACTTTAACAAAATGACCCAATACTGTACTTATGAGGATTTACAAAGATAGTGAGATAAGTACATCGCACACATAGGGGATCTTCAACGGATTCCGATGATACTGTAACGAACCGGGCCAACACTATATTCATGACGACCTTTTCAATCAGATCCTTTAAGTCTTGTAATTTGCAAAGGGTCTCTATAGATCAGGCCAGTTTGTCCAGCAAAACCCACAGATGCTTGATTGAGTTGAGGTCTGGAGAATTTAGAGGCCTTAAAATCTTTGCCATGTTCCTCGATCCATTCCTGAACGTCTTTCAGGTGTGGCAGAGGGTATTATCCAGGTGAAAGAAGCCACTGCTACTATGGGATACCGTTGTCATGAAGTATTTGGTCTGTATAGGTACTCTGACTGGTCCGCAGCTACACCGCCCAATATGCAGCAAGCCGTGATGGATACACTTTCTGTATTTTCTATCACAGGCAGCATTACATTTTTCAGCTATTTGTGCTCCGGCGGGATCCTTTACTACATTAATCTGGCACCAAAATAAGAATAATAATGATCCTACCACAAATGTAGGTAAACTGCATGTGAATCACAACAAATATATGTTTACTGCATTACTATAACTTTAAGAACAATTGGTCCTTATTAACATAGAAATACAAGCATGAAAACACACACACACACACACACACTACAGTAGCTCCTCTTCTATCCCAATCCCCCTGGTGCTATTTACTCATTGCCCTTGACAGTAGCCCCTGTCTGGTGCACATATGGTGTGTTTTTTCCCTTTACATTAGCCTCTTAAACTCTTAAACGCAGAAAGGTACAGCACTGCAGTTCAGGTCAGGCTAAGGGCAAAACACTTTCATTCTGTTTCACTCACACAGACCAGCTATTGTGTCTGAGTGGAACAGAGTCGACTTCGTTCAGCACGGACACATTTGAGGGGGAAACTTGTTATTATACACAGGCAGTCAGAGAGAAGTGATCAAAGTTAAAACACTGAAAATGAATTACCTGGATTCAGAGCACTGGAACATCAGAAATAGACATGGACTGTAGAACGCAAGTTTGATTGACACCACTGGGTATTTTTTTATTGCATTCGAAAAAGGGCTGAGAATTTAATTCTGGCCAAAACTGACTGCAGAGGTATTGCTTATAGGCCAAGCAGTTTATTCATTTTTTTTATGTGTTTTTGTTTAGGGGTATTTTACAGCCAAAAAGGGGCATATACTTTATTGAACTGGGCTTTACTGAAAGCAGTCTCTTGACATGTATGACTAAAGCTGCCTATGATTCAGTGATAAATCAATACGGCTGAATCCCCACCACAGATCAGTACATCACAACGAATCGGTGCCTTTTTACACCCTAAGTACGAACACGACAAAGTACATGAACCTTGTTTTGTTTTATCTACTCACTCAGAGCATTGTGTGAGTAGATAAATGTTCTGTCATCATTATGTTATCACATCAGTACATATGTGAACTGTAAGAAATGACTGACTGTCAGTATATATGTAGCTACACACACAAATGCCTGTTAAATGCTGACTGAAAGCAGGCGGTTCCAATTAATCTCTTCATACTGATCACACGTCTTTGTAATGAGACCCTGACATTGATGGCCTAAACTCATAAACGTCATTAATAACGTTTAAGGGATTTTGCTTGACGCTTTCTGACACCTATGACTAAAGCTCTGTGTGATTCCATCATTAACGCTTAGAAGTCTGGAGTTATTAAGATTCATTTTGATGTACATGGATTTTATGAGACAATGAGACACAAGCAGATAGACAGTCTGAAGTGTGAAGAACCTTTTTAACGGTTTAAAGAACCATACACTAGAAAGGTTCTTTACCAGATTAACGGTTCCACCAAGAATAATTTAGAAATTAAACTGTAAACACTATACTTTAGAAATGTTCTTCGCACTCATACATCTCAATAAAGAGGTTTTTAGGAACAAAATGGTTCTTCTGTGGGATCACGCAAAGAGTCCTTTCTGGCAGCCTTATTCTTAAGAGTGTAGTATGGTATGTACATGCATGTGTACATTAGGGTCATCACAATTACTCAACTGAAATCAGTTACTCCACAGAGTGTTATTTGCTTACAATTTACCTTCTGGATTCTTGATTAATTGGGTTTAGTGATTCCTGAACAATTTCAAAAATAAACAGGGAATCTGCAGGTTAGAAAGCCATAGCAGTCTAAACACTGAACTTGATGCAATTAATGGCCAAACTGCCTTTGTGTGCATTACTGAAAGAGGATCTCATGAAGGCAGATCTGTCTGTAGTAACACATTTCAGGTGTGTATGTGTAGGTTGTGTATGATTTCTTGATTATCATCAAAATGATCAATAGATTACTTTCTTACTTATACAGTTGATTGTTACAGTCCTGATGTGCACACACACACACATACACACACGTGTGTGTGTGTGTGTGTGTGTGTATA
>JBBIGA010000106.1:7089849-7118630 GCA_037576975.1 Alestes dentex | reverse complement strand
AAGGAGAGAAAGATAGCAGATAGATAGATAGATGGAGAGAGAGAGACAGACTCTTCTCTACCTCCCTTGGTATTACGCACACACACACACACACACACACACACACACCCGCATGATGGCCCTGAGACTGCCTATGCCTTACAGAACAACAGTGCCACCTAAAGGTAATGTTCCCTCCCTCTTCCTTCCCTCCCTCCCTCCCTCCCTCTTTTCTTCACTCTCCCTTTCTCCAAACCTTCTACCCTCATTCGACAACAAGAGGTTTTTCTGTTTGGTTTATAACAAGCATCCCATTTTAATGAGGCTTTGAAGGAATGGATTAGATTGATATTTGAGACTTATTACTGGCTAATCCGCTTTGGACTGGATACGGTTCTACCTTAATGGCCTAGGTTACTTCACGAGCATATTCTGCTACAGACTTTCCAATGAAACAGACACGCTGCTGGAGAGAAGGGGGGGGGGACGCTTTGTGTGGCTGGTTAGTGCACAGTTTCTTTCTCCCTGGTTGCATTACAAGATTAATTAAGGGGTCAGTGCTAAAGCAGTGCTAGTGCTGGTAAAGAAAAAAAGAGTTTTAAGCTTAGGAAATTTCAAAGGAAACGTAGAGGCAGGCACCTACTAAGATAAGCACACGCAAAAACAAAAGCACAATGATTACTCAAACGAGTTATGTTTTCTTTGATTCTGCTAAGAGAAGACAGATATGTTTTTTGTTGTTTTTTTTTATTCTTTGTGTTTTCCATTGGGTTTTTAAATGCCAAAGGGGTAAAATGGTGATCGGAGTAGACAGGCGAGAAAAAAATGTTTCTTTCACAAATTTCTGACAGCACCGTATGTTTGCACCACAACAACTGAGCAGCACAAAATTCATTCCGACGTCTGGCCTCTTCGGAAACCTGAAGTTAATATGTATTTTGACTTTCTCAACCTAGTTACCAGTGACTTCTCCATTGTTTTCAATTGAAGGTATATAAATAAACAAAATGAGCAAACAAAACACAAATGCATGAGGTAAGCTGATGACAGAATGTAACTTGCCAGATTCTTTTCAAGTCCAATAATTGTTTAGCGTTTGTATTTTTTTTTTTTTTTTTTTTGGTATAAAAGTACATGAAGTATATGTACGGGTGGGTGGAAGGTTCTAATTTGTTTAATGTACTATGTTTGTCTTATGCATAAATTAGAGCAATTAAGCTAAGACTGGCACTTCAGTACTGAACAGGGCAGTTATATGCAGTACTTATAGACCAGTAAAAGTGCTCTTTTACCTGTCTGGTGTGTAAGGTCCCCCCCTTTGTCTTGAAGCCTCCTTGGGAACTGCACTCTGAGGCACTGAAGTGGTCTGAGCTGGTGGAGGAGCGCTTGGAGAGCGTGTCGCAACCTCCGACGAAAGTGTTGTCGAGCGGCAGCTCCTGAATGACGTGATGCTTTTTCACAGACACCGGGGTGTCAGCCTTAAGGTGGAAAGCAGACTGGGGCGAGGCAGACTTGTAGTGCCTTGCTAAGTCGGGACTGCTGGGCTTGAAGGTGGTGGTTGGCGTTGCATTCCAGTCAAAGCGTCCAATTCCAGGTTCCTCCAGCTCGGCAGGGATGCTAATGGTGCCGTTAATGGGTTCGTGTGCCGGGTCATCGGGTTTGTTCTCCTCGATGGTAACAAAGTTCAGCAGGGAACTTTTGGGTGACTTCCTTTTCTTGCGCTTCTTCTTCTTGTTCTGTTTGTTCTCCTGGTTGGGCGACATCCACTCGGCACCCTGCTTCTTCCTTTGAGCGGCCTTGAATTGCGAAGCATGGCGGCATCGCACCAGAACAGTAATGAAAATGACCACAATGACCACCATAGCACCTGTGACAATGGCAATAATGGTTTTCAAGTTATCTACATTCTGGTAAGTCTCACTGCTGTCGCCGATGTTTCTGTCCAGCGGTGTCTCCATCGTCCGTCGGATGAGGTCATAGATGAAGGACGAATTTCCAACAGTGTCGTTCACATAGAGGAAAACAAGAACCAGGGTGTGCAGAGACTTTGGATAGCCAAGGTCACTAATGTTGACTACCAGTCGATGGAGGCCAATGTCCATGGGAATGGGCTTCTCCTCTAAAGTAATGTTTCCAGTCACAGGATCAATTCTAAACAGTCCCCTGTTATTACCGCTAACAATAGTGTATTTCAATTCCGCGTTCATTCCTGTATCTCCATCCACTGCGAAAACTTCAGCAACCACGGAACCTGGAATTGCAGACAGTGGCACCAGCTTAAAGGAAGTGTTAGATGGAGGGTAGATTACGATTGGTGGGTTGTCATTGACATCTATGACATTGATAGTCACTTTGGCGGCCGACGAACATGGCGGATGCCCACCGTCCACAGCCTTGACGTCAAAGGTGTAGGAGCTTTGCTGCTCTCTGTCGAATGACACGTTGGACTTTATGACTCCAGTGTAGGGGTCGAGGATGAAGTTTTCATTATCATTGAGTATAGAAAGGGACACCATAGCATTTGGACCTGCATCCGCATCTGTGACCGTTATCACTCCAACCGTACTGTACTTGGGCAGGTTCTCAGACACGAAGAACTGAAAGTGATTATGTGTAAATTTAGGGCTGTTGTCGTTCTCATCCAAAATAGTGACAATAACTGCAGCCTGACTTTGCAAAGCACGAGTGCCGTTGTCCCTTGCTGTGACAGTGAATAAGAAACGGTCTTGGTCCTCCCTGTCGAACACTCTGGATGCAGTAAGCACCCCGGTTTTGCGGTCAAGGTCAAAGAAAGAGGCATTAGGACCAAGCTGGTAGACGATTTCAGCATTCCGTCCACTGTCTTCATCTGTGGCAGTGATGGTTGTTAGAAATAAGTCGCGCTGGTTATTCTCTTGGACCATTAGTTCAATAACAGGCTGGGTAAAAATGGGTGGGTTATCATTCTCGTCCTCCAGCCTCACCCTAACCAGTGCTGTCTGGTTCAGACTGGGCTTTCCAGAGTCAGAAGCCACAATTTTGAAGATATATTCTTTGGTGCCCTCATAATCAAGCAAAGCTGAGGTTTCTAATAAATATTGGTTGTCATAGACCGCTTTAAGGTGAAAGGGCACATCTTTTTCAATGAAGCAAATCACCTTCCCATTGACATCAGTGTCCTTATCAGAGACAGTGATAAGAGCAATCTTGGTGTTAACAGGGTCTTTTTCAGACAGCATGACAGTACCATTGGTAGGACTGATAATGTACCTCAGATCTATGTTTGGAGCATTATCGTTCACATCAGTCACATTGATCGTCACAGTGGCTCTGGCTGGACTGGAGCTTCCGTCACTTGCTAAAACTGACAGCTTATGTATGGCCGTTTCTTCTCTATCTAGTGGCCTCTGCACTGTTATAAGGCCAGTGGTGGCATTTAATGCAAAGAGTCTTCTTGTGGCCGGGGACACTTGGGTGCCAAACATGTATTTGATTTCTGCATTAGAGCCAACATCCGCATCTGTAGCCTGCAGCTGCACGACAGAGGTTCCAACCGGAGAACTTTCAGGAATGTGAACTTCTATTTGGCTCTCTTTAAAAACTGGACGGTTGTCATTGACATCAGTCACTGTGACTTGAAGGATGGCGGTGCTGGATTTCTGAGGGTTACCGCCGTCCTCCACTTTGATCTTCATCACATACGTGTCCTTCTGCTCCCTGTCAAGATTCTGCTGGACTATAAGCTGCGGCCACTTCTCTCCTTCTGGCGTCTCTACAATATCCAAGCCAAAGGCGCTTTGGCCGTTGACCAGCTCATATTTGTGAACACTGTTGGGTCCCGTGTCTGGATCGGTAGCGGAGGGAATTGCGAAACGGCTGTTGATGAGAGTGTTTTCAGGGATGGAAATGTTGATTACTGGGGAGGGGAACATTGGGGCGTTATCATTGGTGTCCTTCACAATGATTTTGATTTTGATCAATCTGAAGTAGTCGTTAGGCAGTATGACAACTTCTATTTCGAACGAGCACTCGCTGTCCTCATACGAGGGTCCAGGGCAGAGTTTCTCCCGATCAATTCGGTTGGCGGTGGTAAAAATCTCGCCTGTGTTGCTCATCACTCTCAGCAGCGGGTTGTCCCCTGCTTTCGACACCAGCCGGTAAACCAGACTGTTGCTGGCCCCGGTGGCACCGCTCATATGGGAGATATTCAAGTCCTTTGGTATGTTTCCAATAAGAACGTTTTCTTGCAGCTCCTCCCGGATAGGGTAAATTAGCTCTTGGGCTATGGCTGGATCTAGCCACAGGCAAGCCACTAAGGTTGCCAATAAGTAGAAATCCTTTAAATCCATGACAGCAGTTCAGCCTTGTTTCCCTCTTATTTCAAAAACAGCTATGCCCAAGCAACGTGGTCACAGCCAAGGATTCATGAACCTTTGCGTTCACAGATAAGGAGCAGCCAAGCGCAACCCTACGGATAAACAATATTACAACACAGGTCTTCATAAAGGAATTCTATTAAAGGCAATTCAAATGAGTCAGATAAAAAAGTCAAGGTGTGACTAAATATACAGAGCATTCACACCAACTGTGGTGCATATTTATAATTATAGCATATGAAGTCACTGCAAATAGTTCAGAGCCATGAGGACTAGACATTAGAGCACTGGATATTGTGGACTAGCCAACCTATAAACACATATCAGTTTATTAACATGCGTGATGGTGTTCCCTCATAAATATTTGTCCTTTCCACCCAAGGACTGAGAGATAATGCGGCTTCTCTCTTAGCATCGTCTTTCAGCACCTTATGTGCATTACGACTCAGATGCAGAGCATCTCTAAACGCCCGTGCCTGTCTGCACAAGTTTAAAGACACACAGACCTCGTTTGGTGCCAGAAGCCAGGCTGTCCACTGGGAGAAAACGAATAGTGATGATAATAATAATAATAATAATAATAATAATAATAATAATAATAATGCACTTTATTCTACAGTATTAAAGGGCTGTATAAATGAGAAATAAACAGGTTAAGGCGTGAGCAGCTCTGCATGGTAATGGAAGTGGTGTGCACTGGGGGGGGGGGGGGTGTTGTGATGTACTGTAAGTGATGTTTAGTTTGTGGGCTCACACAGTTTTCTCTTACCTCTCCCCTCTGCTTCTAGTCTTGGTGCGCTTGGAACGCAGATCCAGGATGGAGAGGCACCTTCATGAGCATTATCCTTGATTTGTTTTCCAGCAGGTGTCCAAAAAAAAAAAAAAAGATTTAAAAAAAGAGAGACGGGGTTGGGGGAGACCGAGAAATCCAACAGTTTGTGCTCGAGAAGCAACAAATACAGTCTCGGAGAGTGTGAGGGCGCGAGGGAAACGTGGAGAGAGCAGGTGACCAGGTAAGAGGACGCCGCTCCTCACCTACACGCGCGCGGTGGGTCCTCCAGCCTCCGGCACGCACGCACACGCACATCCACACACGTCCACGCACGTCCACGTCCACACACACACACACGCGCGCATCGGCTATCCCATGAGGAGACAGTGGAGCTCTGGGTCAGATCCCTCTCCCAGCTGCGCGCGAGTCCTCATGGCTGCGTCTCCGCTCCAACTCCGAGTATGCCCACCGGGGGCGGGGCTTTGACCGACAGGCCACGCCCCAGCATTGCCCATTGGGCAACCGCCCCGTTAAGGGCGGTGCCGGAGTGTGGTTGGACAGAATCAGAGCAGGGAGAGAAAGAGAGAGAGAGAGAGAGATGCTGCAGATCCGAACTGCCCCTGCAGCCCCAGACCCGGGGCAATAAGGAGGGCAGCGGGGGCAAAACGTAAAATGAGAGAGAGCGAGTATGTGTGAATGTGTTTTTAAGATAAATAGAGATAGAGCGAACGTAGTGGATAGATGGATAGATAGATAGATACGGAGAGAGAGGGGGGGGAGACAGAAAGAAAGACAGAGAGAGGGGGAGAGAGAGAGACAGAGAGGGAGAGACAGAAAGAAAGAGAGAGAGAGAGAGAGATCTTCAGTCTGTGGCTCTGTAAAGCTGCAAGGCATTTCCATGATGACACACACACACACACACACACACACACACACACACACGGTCATTAATAAGGTCAGATAACACACTCGGTGCTGTAGCTCTGATAAAATATTCCTAAAGACGCTCATGACTTATATAAATAATGTAAGAATATAGACAATTCATTTAACATTTTATATCTGTTTTATATACATGTGCAGAATTACGTACAGCGCGCTTTTTTATTATTATTATTGTATTATTTAACATTGTTTTAACACTAATCACCGAATTGAGAAAGTTACAAGCAAAACAAAAATTGTTCTGATAAAATACTCTCTTTCTATATATATTATTTTACAGAATTCTAGCCATTATTTTTGCATATTCTAGCCATGTTCAGTAACCCCCCTCCCCCCCTTCTGTACTGCAGGTGGGTGATTAGAGGTGGGTGAATGGAGCTGATGCCGTGCTGGAGGCTTGATCCGGGCCGTGCTGCGGTAAACAGCGCCACCTGCAGGACGAGGAAGAAACAGGAGAAGTGAAGCGAGACGCGGGGAGAGCGAGAAGCACCCGTCCGTCCAGCACGAGATGAAGCCTGTGAGGATGATGTGTCGTGTGTATATGTCTGTGTTGCCATGTGTGCATTACGAAAAGCCCTTTCTTCTTCATGAGCATCTGACTCCAGAACTCGGCATTATGGAGAGTGAACAGACTTTGTTTTGCCTTTCTCTCCGCTAGACTAACAACTAACGCAGCAAAATACACCGAACCCTCAACCCAAAGGCTGTTAGAGATCTGAGGGAAGTATAGCATGTTGCTAATTGGTGGGGTATGAGCTTCTCAAACGATGTATGGCACATTCTAACCTTCTTAGCATTCATCTAATGCAGTGAGTCCTTGTTGTTGTTTCTGTAAGAATGTCTTGTGTCTAGATTGCACCATGTCATTTTGCTTGTACCGTTTAAATGATGTTACTCAACAGACCATTTGCTTTTTATTTGTATACAGATTTGAATCTAATTCATGAGAAACGAACAAATGAACAAGAAGCATGCAATAAAATCCAAAGATAATATGGAGGCCTTTCCTTTATTAGACCACAGAACGGGTTAAAGCTTATTTTGGGTAGGTGCCGGGCGGGTCACAGATATTCAATAATGCAGGAGTGTAATATATTACAGTTTATAGTGTATTCTGGACCGGGGGGAGGGTGGAAACGCCCCTTTGATCCAAACGGCCCATTTTACGGGCAAAAGAAGGCCCAAGGGCAGCAGTGTCCCATCGCCATGGAGATTACCTATGAAATCCTGCATGGTGGCGTCACTTTTCCAGACTGATTTTATCAGTTTCCTTTAATGCACTGCTGATGTATTTTTATAAATAGTCAGCAGCACACCCACTGGCCACTTTATTAGAAACCCCTCCCTTGCAGCTCCACCTTGCTGGTGATCAGTTAGAGGCTGTAGCCCAGCTGTTGATATCTGGATTGTACAATATACAGATCTGAAAGTAAAAAAAAAAAAAAAAAGACAACTGCAATTTATTTCTAAATCAGCATCTCTGTGAGTTTGACAACGATTCCATGCCAGTGTCTGTTAAATTCCTACACAAGCACCACATTCTGCTTTATGAGGTACTGATTAGTGATCACCTGAATCACATCTTATTTAATGAGGAAAAGTGTAAAAAAACACGGCTGTAAATAACACTCTCCTCTCGCAGTGTGACCAGTTGGATGGCAAAACACTACTAGAAGTACGTCAAAGGTAATTATCGGCATTTTGTTTAAGAGTGAACAAAGGATTTACAGAACACTTGTTCGTTTGTTTCGTACTGTTTTACACTGTTATACTGTTTACGCTGGCTGTACTGGTAAACCAGGTACTGGTTATACAGTTTGCACATTTTTTTCAACCATTGTACCTTTTATCTCACCCTTAGCTTGTTTCATTCTTCTTATTTGCGCTGTTTTGCCATTCCGTCTCTCTGTATACTTGTGTATGGCCTAGATGACAATAAAGTTCACTTTGACTTTGACTTAAAAGTCACATTTGACCTACTGAGAAATTGTTCATTTTATGTGCATGATCAGGTTTATTTGTTCATTTTTTATGTAATGGAGGTTTTGCAGAGAAGCACCTGATGGATAGGATAGGAAGAAAATTCACTCGCATTGTCTGGCTCAGGCAATGTTGGAAACAGTACGTACGAAATAACACATGAGCACAGCATGAAGAGGGCAAATTGTGTCCTGGAGCTCTTTATCAGTGATCTGTTTCTGACCACAGAGTCGCCCTTGATGGAATATTTCAGGGTGGTGGACCACCTTCAGCCTAGCAGTGCCACTGATGTGTGTGAAAACCAACGTCATTACCATGTCAGTGGCACCGCTGTGCTGAGACTGGTCCACCACCCAAACTGTATCTAGAAACAAAGGTCCTCTGGTCAGAAAGTGACCACTGATGATTGGGGGGAGAGGCTGATAAGCTTCAAAAACGTCCTGAAGATTAATCTGTTCTGAGAGCATCTCCTCCTCTTACATCACTCTTACATAAAGATTTAGCACTTAGTACTCTCCTCTGGTTCTCACACGGTCCTCAAACTGGAATCTTTCCTCAGATTGTGAGTCGCTTTGGATAAAAGCGTCTGCCAAATGATTAAAAAGTAATGACACAAAACGTTAAAATTTTTTTTTGCATCATATAAAATGGATTTCATACGCATTTGCAGCAAGATCTGTGTATTATTATTGAAAACGGTGATTGTGAATGGTGATCCCAGTCCCAGAATTCGACATCCTAGCCACTTGATAACTTGTGGAGTAACAGAAGGGCTACAGTCTGTAACTATACACACATACCGAGGAGCTATAATGTAGGCGAAGCTCATAAAGTGAACTGAGTGGAAGAACAAGGGAGGCGTTTCTACTAAAGTGGCCAGTTAGTATGGATGTCTAGTGCCGGACAGTGTTTCATACCTTTGGCAGGCCTCCTACGCCAAAATGTGACTGATTTTATGTCACTTATGTTCCACCTTGTTGGAAGATGGCAATTCTTTTTCACGCCTGCATCGTTAAAGTAGTGGAAGTCAGATAAAAGAGAGTCTCCCCACACCGTAAAAGAGAAAGATTGGATGGTTCTCTTTGTGCTGGTTAAAGTGGCTGTGGGTTTTTTTTTCTGCAAGCAGGTATGTGTGTTTGCATTCAAATGCATCTAGATAAGGTGGAGTTGGCTGAGTTTTTGGACAACATTCTGCATTAAAGGAATAGTTTGTCCAACAGTGCTAAAATGTGTTGATAATGAGAGTGAATTGGGTACTATTAGCATTACGGCTGCTGGCTTTAAATCGCTGTTAGCAACTTTTGATTTGAGTTGCCCTGTTAAAAATGCAAGAACAGAAATGAAGTTAATTAAAACAGTTTTAATTTGTAAAGTGTTAAGTGACCATTTGTCATACATGAACACGCCACAGCACAACATTTTTTCCTCTGTATTTCACCCATTCACCAAGTGAAGCAGCAGGCAGCCAGGAACACAGCGCCCGGGGAGCAGTGTGTGGGGACGGTACCTTGCTCAAGGGTACCTCAGTGGTGTCACTGGTAGTCCTGGGATTCAAACCCACAACCTTCTGGTCACAGGGCCAACTCCCTAAGCACTAGGATGCCAACAAGTTTTATTTGAACATCACTTCCCATTCAGACTAAAGAATTTTCACTGCATTTAGGGAATCTCAAACTCTTTTGTCCATTTCTAAGTTTGTAGAGGCCATATGTGTAGGCTGTCTGTGAAAAAGACGTTTAGCTTGGTTGCTGTTTGAATTAGCAAGATCCTGCACATTCAGTTCAAGTGCAAAAGGAAAACAGCTAAGAAACGCACAAAAGTAAGGTTAAAAGAGGTCATGTAATGAAATGAAAATGTTTTCTGCAGTAAAAGTGTCTAAGAAACGAGCAAAGCAATCTAAATTGCTCTGTCTGTCTTAAATGAGTAATTTACCAAAAAACTAAAGTACCAGCATATGAGTAGCAGTGATTACATATATGGATATGTCATTATTAATAGAAAATCTAGAATATCGATTCTCTAGCATGCACTGTCACACCCCAGAATTTGTTTTTATTTTTGCATAACTGGGAAACACCAAATCCTGTTCACACTGTAAGAAAATTTCACAAAGACTGGACCAATAAATATGTCTAAAATATTGTTATTAACCACTTCCTTTATTTTTCCCTTCCCTGTATAGTTACCGGTTTGGAGACACAAGGTTTTTGCAACTAAATGTTATCTGATAGCAGAGATGTGCGCTTGAGTCACGCGACTCAGATTCAAGTCAGACAAAAGTGACTTTTGACTCGAGTAAACAAAGTTTTTACAAAGTTACTTGGATGCTAGATAACAAACTTCAGTCTGACTGTGATAATTTGACAGGCTGACGTTTCGACTTCCTCCTCCTACCTAACTATTTAACTGTTTAATTGTTCAATTGTATTTGGTTTGATTCAAATGCAAGGTTCGCTACAAGCTCTCTTTTCTGTGAACTTTGTTCAGTGTTTTGGTTTCTTTTGTTTGGCCTCTAAATTTAGTTCAAACTCGTTATTTTTATCACCGAAAATCACAGAATTGACGCTTTGTAGGTTTTGCCTACCAGGATGCACGGAGCTGTGCGACATCAGTTAAGCTTTTATTAAGCCGTGTATCTTTTTAACCAAGCAATCAGATCAATCTGTAGGGTACTTAAAGGTTGAGTGGCACATCATCATCATCCATTAAGTTATTTTTTTTCAAGTTTAGAAGTACTTTGAAAATGGTTCACTTTTTATTAGATGTGTAGCTTCCCAAACAATAATCTTTATATATGAATGTGTTTATTATGGTTATACGAGTACCATGGATTTACTCTGAAGTCATTTTACCATACTACTTTCATCCAAAGTACTGTTACCCTCATTGTTGGTGAAACTTGCCTGTACTGACTCATTACTCAGCTTGAAACTTGCCTGTACTGACTTGGGACTTGACTTGAGACTTGCTAGCGCTGACTCATTACTCAATTTGAGACTTGGGACTCCATTTGAGACTTGCCTGTACAGACTTGGGACTTGACTTGGGACTCGCCTGTATCCAGATCTAGATTTGACATGAGACTTGCCTCTGTCGACTCAAGGCTCTGCTTGAGATTTTCCTGCACAGTCCACTTGAGGCTCGCCTCTAGCTACTAAAGACTTGACTTGAGCCTTAACTTTATTGACTTGGGACTTGGCTTGACACATGCCTGCACAGTCCAAGGAGTGTCTAGACAGTTTTCAGTGACTTGTTCCCACCCAGGTCTGACTGTGCATTGTTAAAAATAAATATTAAAAATATATTGTAGAGATGTGTGTTGATGTATTTATTTAGCTTGAGGTTAAATGCTACTTTATTCACTAAATATAGGTCCTCAGTATAGTACACATTGATGCAGTGCATTAATAGAAATACACTAATTCCATCTGATCACTTAGCACCTCTATGTGATTTCTCATGTTATATTAGCACCAAGCTAACAGTGTTGTAAGTCTTTTTTTTCCCTACACTGTGGCAGAATTTTTAATTTCTTATTACTTCCAGCACAGTGCATTATGTAAGAATTCAAATACTGAATCCTACGTCTGAACAACGCATAACAGATTTTATAAAAACCATTTGAAGAGGGTGTCAAATTCCATACTGGACAAATATTGTGCTTTTTGAGTGCAGAGGAAAGGATTTAATAACTGACTTAAAATCAACAGACTGTGTCATTTGAGTGATCTTTCTATATACGACTGTAAGTACTTCAATTCAAAGCCGATGATGTTGATGAATGAGCCATTTAGCCTGTTAACAAGGTGATCAGTCTAGTTCTAGTCGTGAGAAAATGTTGTCAGCCCTTCATTTTAAACAAAATCAATTATTTACTTCATCCACCAGTTTACTCGGTGGTCTGTAAGAGCAGCATAAGGGTATTTAGTGACTTAATACAGAATTAAGTTGTTGTGATGAGCTCATTCATGTGGGTTTAATGTGTGCACAGTTCAGCCAATCAGATTTTGGAAATAGAGCTTTTTATAATATTACATTACAAATACACTAAATGTTAATTCTGATATATAACAGATATTTAACAATTGTCAGTGGCGACCAGGAAAGCAGGATTAAGACAGATTTGAACGTTTAAAAGAGCTCCCCAGTTCCAAAAGCCCAGTGCTAACCTGCTGCATTCTGGCTGTTCTCTTAACTGCACCGAAGGGAATAAATATTTTAGCGAAAGTGAAATGACAGAGCAGCTCAGGGGCAAAGCTTCAGAAGCTTTTAGCCTCAGTGCTGCTGGCTAATACAGCGGTTAATGCTGGTGGAGTGTTTGGCATTCAGGGAAAGAAACAAGGTACTGTTATACACACACACACACACACACACGCGCACACACACACACACAAATGCACACACAGCAAGTTACCTATAGCTGTATAGTCAGTTGGCTGCGGTGTACCCTACTGTCGGTGTGTGTGTGTGTGTATGTGTGTGTGTGGGTGTGTGTGTGTCTGTGTGTGTGTGTGTGTATGTGTGTCTGTGTCTCCAGGGTTCTGGACAGTCTTGCTATCTTTAGGCACAATCTGGGCTGGAGCAGTATTGGACAGAGTGGGCTGGAGAGTGATAAATGTTCCACACACCACACACACACACACACACACACACACACACACACCAGGAAGAACTTCAGCACCAGGGTATACTGAGTGTGTCACCGTAACACTGACTTTGACATTCAGAGCAACTCACACTATACAAACACACACACACACACACACTAAATCACCGGAAAGGAAGAGTGAAGGATGTGAAACTGAACATTTTCTCCAGACAAATCAACAGGTCCAAAACATGCCTCTAAAGAGAATGTTGATATTTTACAACACCGAAGAAAGTGTATCCCATTATAATGTTTGAGTGAACATATGAGTGACAGGCTATTCTGTTGTCTTCAGGTGGTGTGAGCTTCACAGCTTTAAAGAATAATAGAGTAACTGTATCCATTCTTCCAACAGAAGTCTAACCTTCCTCCATGCAGCCGACAGCAGCATACTGCAGTTCAGCCCCACCCATTCAGCCTCCGGTAGTTAACCCCACCCACTTGGTTTACAGTTTAGCCCCACCCATTCAGCTTCCTGTAGTTAACCACGCCCACTTGGTTTGCAGTTATCCCCACCCATTCAGCCTCTGGTAGTTAATCACACCCACTTGGTTTATAGTTTAGCCCCACCCATTCAGCCTCCAGTAGTTAACCACGCCCACTTGGTTTACAGTTTAGCCCCACCCATTCAGTTTACAGTTTCGTCTTAACTATTTATCCTACAATTTATCCCAACTCATTCAACCTACAGGAGATTAGCCTCACATATTAAGCCAGTTTAGTCTTTTCCATTCAGCCTGCAGGAGATTAGCCTCACATATTAAGCCCACGGTTCAGTCTTTTCCATTCAGCCTATGGCAGTTTAACCCCACCCATTCAGTTTAACCCCACCATGTCAGCCTGTAGCAGTTTAGCTCTACCTATTCAGAATCAGAATCAGAAACCTAATGATCCTGGTGGAAATTGCTAATGGTAAGACTGCACAGACATACAGAGACAAGAGCAATAATTAAAAAATTTTAATAAATCCCCCAAAAATGAAAATCACAAATGCTGGAGTATAAATACTGTAGATAAGTAACTTATAATTAAGTGAATCACCAATGAAACAAATGGTGGCTAGGAGTATGTTATTGCACATAGGCACCAGTAGTATATAAATAATATTGACACAAGTAGTGATAAGTAGTTCATAAGACTATTGCACATAATGAGTAACTGTACATAATGAAATGATTTGCCCATACAGAAAATTTCACATGAAAAGACTTTTGCACATAGTAAGATATTGAATGAAATGATTTAGCACTCATTTAGAAAACTTCACATCATACTGCATAAGGTAAGACTATGGCACATGATAAGATATTGCACCTAATAATAGTGTTTTAGCATAAAAATAGTGCTTCAGCCAACACTTTAACCTCACCCATTCAACTTACAGCAGTTTAGCTCCACCCATTCCTCTAACAGCATCTTAGCTCCACCCATTCAACTTACAGCAGTTTAGCTCCACCCATTCCTCTAACAGCATCTTAGCTCCACCCATTCATGCCATAGTGGTTTAGCCCCACCCATTCAACTTACAGCAGTTTAGCTCCACCCATTCATGCCATAGTGGTTTAGCCCCACCCATTCAACTTAGAACAGTTTAGCCCCACCCATTCATCTTACAATAGGTTAGCTCCACCCATTCATCTTACAGCAGTTTAGCTCCACCCATTCATGCCACAGCAGTTTAGCTCCACCCATTGATCTTACAGTAGTTAAGCTCCACCCATTAATCTTACAGCAGTTTAGCTCCACCCATGAATGCCACAGCAGTTTAGCTCCACCCATTCATCTTACAGCGGTTTAGCTCCACCCATTCATTTTACAGTAGCCCATTATTGCTGAAGTGATTCAGAAAGTTGATTCTACAGTCAATGGTGGAGGTATTGGAGGAGAACGTGTAGGAAAACGTTAACAAATTGTTATGCTCCTGGTTGTCAGCAAGCAAATGGATCACATTCCAGATGACCCCCCACTTCTGAAAGGAGCAGTTAAAGTAAATTTTTTTTTCCAGTGCCTCTTAGTATTTTAGTCTGAATAATTTGATCCATGTCATTCTGGACTTCTTTTATTCAGTGTTGCACAAATCACAAAGGCACAAGCTGGCTAAAGGTAGCCAAAAAGAACTGAGCTGATTTACATAGATCAGTCCTAAAAGCACAATCTTTCTAAAGTATAAAGAGAAAACAGTCATGTAAAAAATGAATAACTGCTGGTTTGGCACACAAAAACAAACTGAAGTTATTAGTGGACTTTGGGGAAACAACTGAATAAAAGAACAATTGTAAATTAGAGGGCTCACTGGGACGTATACAATCTGTGTTTCTCTCTCTCTCTCTCTCTCTCTCTCTCTCTCTCTCTCTCTCTCTCTCTCTCTCGTAATCCGCCAAAAGCTGTTTTTCTGTAATTAAGGCAGAGGTTTTCCAATCAAATCAAAGCAAGAAAAAAGAGAAACAGAAGAATCATGAAAAGTGAGAAACGTACTGAAAAAAGTGCATATAGAAAGAGTGAGAGAGAGAGAAATGCATGCATTCTTAGAAAAGGGGAGGGGGAGAGAGAGAGTGAGAGAGATGTATTTTAAAACAGGTAGAGAGATGAGAAAGAAAAAGGGAGAAATACATGCATACTTTAAAAAAGTGGCAGAAGAGAGAGAAAGAGAGAATGAAAGAGAGAGAGAGAGAGAGAGAGAGAGAGAGAGAGACAAAGACAGAGATGCAAAGACAGAGAAAACAGATGGGAGAAGTAGAAATCAGTGAGAAATTACTGAAAAGAACGAGTGGAGGGATGAGAGACTGAATCTGAAAGAAAGGGAGAGTGAGAAGAGACCGAAAGAGATGGAAAGAAAGGCCCAAGTGAAAAAGAGAGTGCGAGAGCTAGAGTGAGAAGCAAGAGAAACAGAGGGAGAGGAAAGTATTGAGAGAAGAGAAGGCAGAGAGGAAATTAGCTGCAGTAGAAGAGACAGAGTGAATATGGGTTTTTTTTTTCTCTAACAATAATAATCTTTTCCCCTTCCAAATGGAATTTCATCTGCTCGGCCTGTGGGGAACCAGCCAGTGTATATTAATTACAATCCTGATGCGCAGCTATTGAAATCAGACAAAATTAAAATTTCTCCTTTTCAATTTGCTTCCCGAGAAGGAAATGTCAGCAGACAAAAAGGATTTTTTTTTATTCGTCTCTTGCTCTTTCATTTTTTTTCAGGCTTCTTGTGACATTTGTTAATGCGAGTATGTTTCACATTTTTTACAATTTTGTAATCCGCAGCTTGTGGAGCAGATTGGAGCAGCTGGAAGTGGGAGAGAGAGATAAAGCACTGATTAGCCACAGAGTGAGTCACTCTCACACACACACACACAGTTAACACCAGGTGTTCACTTCTTCCACCTTTTTCTATCTATAGAGGCTTGTAGCATACACACTTATTGTGTAAGAGTTTACATATACGCAAACTGTCTACAGACACACACACACACACACACACACACACAAACACCCCCGCCCCCGACAATCCAGGCTGTAATACAACAGACAATACATGGGTAAGTGTCTAGTCAGTGTACACTACCTGTCCGTATATTTGTAGACACCAGCTCCAGTGTTTCTTCTGAATCAAGGGTATTAACAGGGAACATGTCTGCAGCTCATCTGGGAAGACTTTACACTAAATGCTAGAACATTGCTGTAAGGATTTGATTGCCTTCAGTCACAAGAGCTTTAGTGTCTTCAGATCCTTGAGATGGATGATTAGAGTGGATCACAAAGTCATCCCAGAGGTATTAGAAGGTGCTTCATCACTCCAGAGAACACATTTCCAGTTTCACAGCCCAGTGTTGGGGGTTTTCTATCAAGATGACTTGAGGCTCATGTGGAGCTGCTACAGAGCGTCCCATTATACCAGCATTCGCTCTTTGTGTGTGTAACTAAACTCCTGCGTTAGCAGTGGGTGCGCCTTTGGATACTTTTGGACATCCAAAAGGGACCCCCAGACAGTCTACATTTTTGATTCAACTCAGATTACAATACATAGAAATAGAGCAAAACTGTCTGGGTGTATTCTAATAGACACTGATAGATGATTCAAACAATTTTTTTTATAAACACCGATCAGCCACAATTGATCACTGACAGGTGAAGTGAAAATCATCTCATTACAGTGGCACTTGTCAATGGGAGGAATATGTTAGGCAGCAGGTGCAGGTCCCTTCTTAAAGCTGTTGTGTTGGAAGCAAAAAAAGCATAAGGGTTTGAGTGACTGTGAGAGGGCCTAAATTGTGATGACTAGACAAGTGGGTCAGGGAGCATCTTCAGAACTGCAGGTGTTGTTGGGTGTTAAGTGTAAAGGTCAGCCGCTTCTTTCAAATCATGAAAAAGAAAAGAATTGAGTTTTGACAGCGATGGCTTCGACACTAAACTCCAAAAACACCACAAACACATTTGCATATATAGTTCTGAAAGTAAATAAGCCCACACAAATGCTAACAATAATAATAATTAAAAAAAAAATAATAATAATAATAAGAATGATGATGATGAGTAAAACAATGTGTAAAAAAGTAATGTGTCACATTCTCTGTGAATCCCTGCTGTTTTAAGCCTTTATATTTGAGTGCTTAGTCTTTCAGTCTTTTTTTTTTTTTTTTGCATGTCAATCATACATGACAAATTCAATAACCCAAAAGTGTGTTTCATAGTTTGCTCACCTGGGTTACATTCAGAGAGGGAATTCTCAGGAACTTTGCTCATGTATGGACCAGGTTGCTGCAGATATGTTGGCGCTTTACAGATGAAGGGAAAATGCTTAGAGAGAGTGGTTGTTGTGAACATGAGGTGAGTCAACAGCTTCTAAAATGATTACAGTGTGAGGCCATTCAATTACAACTAAAAATACTGCTATGATTATGCCATGAGTGCCTATGGAGTGAAAAATGCCACAGTATGTTAACTTTGTACGAGGATAATTTCTCTCTGCTATTAGTTGCCATTAGTTACCATTGAGGTTCTTTTAAAGAATGTCACTCTCCCTTTTCAGGAATGTCACGTCTTGGGTTATAATTTCCTGCCAGGCCAATCTAAACCCTTTTTATGTCAAGAAAGAGAAAAGTAGGTCTCAGATCCATGTGGCCATGTTTTATGAACAAATAACCTTTATTTTACAGACATACCTCCTTAAATGTTCTGAATTTCTTTCTTTTTTTTTTTTGGTTTTCCCAATTTGTTTGTTAGCTCTTCTCTCATGAAGAATCTGAAAAAAAAAATCTTTTATTTTCTTAATCTTACAATAACCTAATGCTTATATGGCTTGAAAAGGTATAGCCTCTAAAATAGGTATAGTCTCTCTCTCTTTCGCTCTCTCTTTGTATCTCTCTATCTCTCTTGCTCTCTCTCTCTAGATAGATAGATGTATCTGAACAGTTGTCTGTGGTTTTTATATGGTGTGAATATTTCATGATGAATCTACCAACATAAGTACTCCAAAATTATTTGGGATAAAACTGATTTCTACTTTTAGATGGTGGGTTTTACATTTTTCCTTCCGTAAGTCCATCTTTTTGGAGATTTGAGAACTTTTATTTCATTAGCTCACTGTTTGCTTTTAATTCTTTTGTAAGTTTGTTTAGAACACACTTTGAAACCAATCTTATGGCTGGGCCACGCCCCCAGCCACCACGGCCCCCGGAGAACTGAACCTGGGGTCATGACACCCAACCGCTGGCTGGACCCAGGACCCAGAGGTCAGAGTTTCAGACAACTCAAACTGAACTGAACAGATATTTGGTTGAAGGACATGTGCAGTGGCCCACCTAAACAAAGTGTTACTAACCATAAAAATACAAATAACATAAACATGCAAGAGGGGTGTGGAATATGGTATGGTAAAACCAAACATGTCCAGCGCACCGTGAAATTCAGGAACTGGACCGATACGGGTCAAAGTTCCCGTCTGGAAACAGTTACAAAATGACATAATTACTTAATCTCACACCAAGTCCTCATGACATCATCCTGCTGCCTGAATTTACACTCTCTTTTTGCCCGAGTCCCACCGCAGGACAAAGGAAGCAATGGTAGGCTCCTCTGAAGGTTGTACAACAAGCATTTCCATCTGACTGGTTGAGCCACATTAAAAGTACTAAAATATTCAATATACGCACCCCTATGACCTCAAAAGAACTGTACTCTGTTTTCATTGGTCAGTTTACTAAAATCCACTGTGCTGTGAATGGAATTATCCTGGACTCCTATGTCCATGGACCACTAAGTAAAGGATAAGATGAAGGCAGAACATAGTTGTGCTTAAAATGAAGGGCTTCTTAACTCCAACTGGGCCGATCAGCTAGCTAACAGGCTAAAAAAATAGCTATCAGACTAAATTGCTCATCCATTTAATGTCATAGGCTTTAAATTAAAGCACTTACTGCGCTGCGTGATTCAGTGTAAAGTGCAATAAAAGAAAGCAAAGAGCATGGCGTTTGAATTTCCCCACACACCTTTAGATGGATCTGCCTTAAGTAGCTTTAAACCCAAGTTGAATTTCAAATGACTCCTTACTCCCTATATAGTGCATTATTTAATTTGTGAAATTCTGGCTTCTACACCCAAATAGCGTCCTGAATTCCAGATGGCCGTTATACATATCATGCAGTGTTTAGCTGGAGGAGACAGTATTTTAATTCTTAATGCACTATGTAGGGACTAGGGATCTATTGAGATTCAGCTCCAGTGTGGGGTAAAAGGATGTGCGACACTGTTTGCTTGAATTTGGAGGCCAAGTCAATGCCTTGAACTCTTTCACATGTTCCTCAAATGATTCATTTTTGCAGTGTGGTAAGGTGCATTATCCTGCTGAAAGAGGCCACTGCCATTAGGGTCTACCATTACCCTGAAGGGATGCACTTGGTCTAGAAGAATGTCAATAAATAACAGCCACATGAATGAAAGGATCCAAGGTTTCCCAGCAGAACTTTGCCCAGAGTATCATACTGCCTCTGCCGGTGCCCATTACCCTGTTACTAGTTCACCGCTTGTCCTTCCTTGGACCACTTTTGGTAGATGCTCCCAAAAGACCTGATGTTTTTGGAGATGCTCTGACTCAGCGTTCTAGCCATCACAGTGTAACCCTTATTAAAGTCGCTCAGGTCCTCATGCTTGCCTATTTTTCTTGCTTTCAACACGTCAGCTCTAAGAACTGATAGATTAGTTGCTGCTTTATATATCCCACCTCTTGACAGGTCCCATTGTAGCGAGATAATCGATGTTTCCACTTCACCTGTCTGAGGTTTAAATGTTGTGTCCGATCAGAGTAATCAGTGCCACAGTAACAATGCTCTGGTCATTTTATTGTGCCACGTTATACTGTACATCCTGGCGCATTTATTCTGTACGGATTTAAATATATACCTTTCAGTCACGCTTTCTTTTAGGGGAGTTTAAACTAGAAGTATTTGGTTGTTTTATTAATGTATTACTTTTTCGTTTTATTCTCATTTTGACTTCTTTCTTTCTCTGGCCACATTGCAAAAAAAAGTTCAAATAAGAGTTTTAGTGAATAAATGAATGAGTGAATATTGATTGGTAGAGGAAAGAAAGAAAATAGCATCAGGATAGGAGCAAACCTAATTAAATAAAATTCCAAGTGCTAAACCTATAATACCACAGCCTATATATGTCCCTCTTATATCCATGCTTTCTGTAGTAAAGGTCGATATTTCAAGGGGAGAACGCAGATTGCATTACCAGGTTTCTTTTTTTTGTATATTAAGGTTTTGTAAAGGCAACACTGCTTCCTAGCATTCAGGTCGACTTGTAAGTGCACTGTATGGACAAAAGTATTAGGACGCCTGATTGATACACCAATGGGGATTTCAATGAGACTGCATTCAAAGACAGATTTTAATACAGAGTTGGTCCCCCTCCTTTGCAGCTATAAGAGCTTCCACTCTTCTTGGAAGGCTTTCCACAAGATTTTTTTCTGTGGGAATTTGTGCCCGTTCATTCTGCAGAGCATTTATGAGGTGGTTGAAGCAACTTCCTTGTGAACACGATGACCACAGAGTTGCAGGAACCGCCACGTTCTACCATTGTGTGCTTGAGCAAGACACTTAACCCTCAGCTGCTGTAATTAATGATTGTAAGTTCCCTGGATAGGGGCGTCAGCCAAATGTCCCCTTATGAGGTCAGGCACTGATGTTGGATAAGAAGGTCTGGCTAGCAATCTCCGTTCCAGTTCATCCCATAGGTGTTGAATGGGGTTGAGGTCAGGGCTCTGTGTGGGCCAGTCAAGTTCTACCACACTGAACTCATCCAGTTATGTTTTTATTGACCTTCTATTTTGCACTGGGTTACAGTCATGCTGGTACAGAAAAGGTGCCTCCCCAAACTGTGTCCTCAAAGGTGGAAGCATGATGTTGTCCAAAATGTCATGGCATAAGCATTAAGATTGTCCTTCAAGTAAGGGGCCCAGACCAAATCCTTGGAAAACAGGCGTGTTCTAATACTTTTGTCCATATAGTGTATGTGTGCAGATATAAATCTAGGGCTAAAGTTCACTCATTCTGGCCTAATCTAAGCTCTTGTTGACATTGAAAGTAGCCAAAGTCATGGCATAATTTGCTCACACACATACACACACATGCACACTGTGCAGCTGAGACAGGTGAGTCTGATGCTCGTGATTGACTGATTGATCAGGAGCACAGTCTGACGAAGCAGAGGCGAGGGCACTCAGCTAAACTTTGAAAGTTTCACCTGGAGCTGAGGGTTATCTGCAGCTGTTCAAAGGTGACGCTTCGTACATAAATAGTCTATTGAGCAGGCGATTGACACTCAGCCCGATCAATACAGATACCCTTCACACACCACAGCAACAAGGGCTTCAGAAACCCATCCTTCTCTCCATGTCTCGTCCTCTCTCTCCTTCCCGCACCCTCCTGTTTTCTCTGCATTCTCTACTATCTCTCTCCATCTGCAGCTTTATCTCTTCATCTCTCGCTCTCTCCTCCATCTCTACCTCTCCATCTCTGTCCTTCTCACACACCTACTCTTCACTTTCTGTCTTTTTCCTCTTTTTTCTTTCTCTATTTTTTTTCCTCAGCCCCACCTCTTTTATCACGCTCTTTTTTTTTTTTTCTCCCATTCGTTTACACTCACTCTCATTGCGCAGATCGCTTTCAGGATGTTCGCTGGAGAAAGGTCGAACGGCCGCAGCTCGTTTACTCTAAAACCGCTCAAAAAAGAAATCTGCAGAGAGAGAGAGAGAGAGAGAGAGATAGAGAGAGAGAGAGAGAGAGAGAGAGAGGGAGAGAGAGAGGGAGAGAGGGAGAGCGACAGAGAGAGAGAGGGAGAGAGAGATGAAGGAGAAAGGATGAGCAGAAGTGAAATAAAAAGAAAAAAGAGAGATAGAAGAAGCAAAAAGGATTTGCAGAAGTGAAATAAAAAGGAAAGGGAGAGAGAGAGAGAGAGAGAGAGAGAGAGAGAGAGAGAGAGAGAAAGATGAAGGATGTGGAAAAGTGACATGGAGAGAGAAAAATGTAGGAGATATTAGGGGGAAAAAAGATGCATATAAGGATGAAACGGACAACCAAAGAAAAGGGAGAAGAAGATTGAGGAAAGGGAGAGCGGAAAAAAACATTGAGTAGTGACAGACGCAAGGATCGACCCCTGTCACTGGTGGAGAGGTCTGTCTGCAGTGGCAGGCCTGGTGATTGAACCTCTGTTTGTTTGGGGCAGAAAGCAACAGCCTTACCAGTTGAACCACCCGAGCGGATGGAATGGAACAGAACAGAGTGTCTATTTATCAACGAAACTGTAAAACAATCCCCCCACCCCTCTAAAAATACAAATGGAGGAAGACAGAGAGAAGAAACAGGAATTTAAGGAAAAAGACAGAGGACATGCAGGCAGGTGGTGTGAGAGAGGAAGGCGCAGAGGAGAGAAGGAGATGGAGACGACTGATCTGCTGTGGTGAGCCCTAATCAGGAGCAGCCAAAAGTGGAAATAGAAGAAAAGAAAGAAATATAAAGAAGAGTTAATGTAAAGAGGCCATAAATCTGGGAAAGCAATGAGACCATCAAAAATATTAAAATATACAATAATAATGGGCGGCACAGTGGCGCAGGGGTTAGCGCTGTTGCTTCACAGCAAGAAGGTCCTGGTTTCGACTCCTGGGTTGGGTGCAGGGTCTTTCTGTGTGGAGTTTGCATGTTCTCTCGCCTGGGTTTCCTCCGGGAGCTCCGGTTTCCTCCCACCACCAAAAAACATGCGTGCACTGGGGATAGGTCAATTGAGCGCTCTAGATTGCCCCTAGGTGTGAGCGTGAGCGTGAACGGTTGTCTGTCTCTGTATGTGGCCCTGTGACGTGCTGGTGACTGTCCAGGGTGTACCCCCCCTTCGCCCATTGCAGCTGGGATAGGCTCCAGCTCCCCTGACCCCAAGTGCGGGACAAAGGGGTAGAAAATGGATGGATGGATGGTTAATATAATGCCACGTGAAACCAAAAATCAACTTTAAGCAGAAGTGAGGTCAAAAGAAGAGTAACAAACAAAAATGACCAGAGAAAGGGGGGGGAAGCAAAGAATAAGAAAATTAAACTGGATAAAGAGAAACAAGGAAGCAAGGGAGGTACGGAACACCAGAGCAAAAGAAGAGAGTTAAACTAACAATAAAATAAATGTACTGATGGAAGGATGAAAGAAAACAATCGATACAGAAATGTTAACGCTGACGGAAGAAATGATAACTAACTAATAACAATAAACAATAACTAACCTTAAGAAAGTGCACCTATGGATGCGAAGAAGAGCGGATTTAACAGAGAAATTCATTTAGAAAAAGGTAACGTGAAAATGAAGAAAGCCTCAAGGAGAGCCCAGCTAAGGTCAGCAGAAAACGTGGAAGACAGAAATACGATGGAGACGCGAAACTACTGAGGATGGAGCTGAACTCATGAGTGAGCGAAGAGTTTAAATACTGGAACTAATGAGGTGATCAGTGCTGAGGCGGGTGAAAAGAATGAACAGTGAAGATAAAGTACCTCCCCCACCTGGTAGCCTGGGGTACTACAACCAGGGATGTAGAAAAAAGAGGAGAAAAAAGAATTAGGAGAGAAAAAGTAGAAGAGTGAAGGGAAAAGAGGTTAAGAGACAGTGAGAGAGAAAAGCAGAGGACAAATTGAAAGCAAAGGCAGGATGGAGAAGGGAGAGTCAGGAAATTTGATAAGGAGAGAGAGAGAGAGAGAGAGAGAGAGAGAGAGAGAGAGAGAGAGAGAGGGAGAGAGAGATCAAAGTGAGGAGTAATAAAACAGTGGCACCCAGAAGGTTATTAAAGATCAAGATGGAAAAGAATCGTAGAACTGAACACTTTATGCGTCCTTAAACATAAAAGGACCAGAAATTGTCATTTGCACGATGCCATAGAAGAAGCATAAAATTCTACATAGTGTTAAGATGTCTGGAAGAATGTATAAATGTATACTTTGAAAAGATTTTTCACTCACATAAATCATTTATAGAGCTTCCTTATGGAAACAAAAATTCGTTTCTGTGGCATCACTCAAAGAAGCGTTTGTGATGCGTTTTATTTTGCTTTGGAAAGGTGACCGTGTGTGTTTACTCTCACGCACTAACCTGCTGAACAGAAGCCTTTTACTAGAGTAGTGAGAAGGCCTCATCTTCACATCTCTCTAACACACACACACACACACACACACACACACACACACACACACACACACACACGCCCTTCATGTGCTGCCGCTAAAAAAAGTCAAGGGCAAAGCTGCATAATTAACGAGATATTTCTCAGGCTTTTGTGGGTGTCATGGTACAGATCTCTCTGTCTGTCCATCTGTCTATTTATCTCTATTTCTCTCTCTCTCTCTCCCTCTCTCTCTTTCCCTCTCTCTTTCTCTCTCTCACTCACTCTCTCTTTCTCTCTCACTCTCTCTCTCTCTCTCTCTCTCCCTCTCTCTCTCTCCCTCTCCTTCTCTCTCACTCTCACTCTCTCTCTCTCTTTCTCTCTCTCTCCCTCTTTCTCTCTCTCTCCCTCTCTCTCCCTCTCTTTCTCTCTCACTCTCTCTCTCTTTCTCTCTCTCTCTCCCTCTCTTTCTCTCTCACTCTCACTCTCTCTCTCTCCCTCTCTTTCTCTCTCACTCTCTCTCTCTTTCTCTCTCTCTCTCCCTCTCTCCCTCTCTTTCTCTCTCACTCTCACTCTCTCTCTCTCTCTCTTTCTCTCTCACTCTCTCTCTCTCTCTCCCAGTTGTCTGTTCCAAAAAGTCTTTCTAATCGTATCTTGAATGCAGTTTATCGCTGAGCTACAGAGGTGTAAGATGATTCACTGTGATCTGAAAGCCTCATTGCAGTGTGATGTAGTTTTAAACACTTGCCAAGAGGGCATTCAGTCACTGACCCTACTGTATGTTGTTTGACTTGCCAGAGTTAAAAAGTCAATAATCAAGTGCAAATGTCTAGTAACCCCCCATAGCAGTTGTACATGGTTCTATAAAACATTTCCAAAAGAGCCACATATTTAGGAGGGCTCTATTTACAGCAGACCACCACAGACCAACAGATTTAGCAAAACTGTCTCCTAATTTGTCTTGCCAAACCACGCAGTGTATCTCAATGCAATGTGAATTTTGTTTATTTGTAAACAAGTAAACTCATTCTCATTACTTAGTATTTTGAATTTTATCCTGTTTTGTTGTATAGCTTTTAATCTATTGTTTTTCTGTTCTTAACTTTGTACTGTCCACTTTCTGCCATAACAATGCAAATTTCCCACTTGTAGGACTAATAAAGGTTTATCAAAAATCATGCAGAAAAATAAAGCAAAATACCAGGGTTCGGGTTATTTAATATGTTAGTTGTCTGAAGGTCATCCTTAATTCTTCGGACAGCTTTAAACACGAGTAGTGTACTGAAGATTTGGATGGATGATTTCACCTTGTGCTGGCTGCATGCTATAGTATGAGAGCATACGACTGTAAGTGTTGTCATTGTCCAACGTAATTCCTCATCAAGACTTTTTTGCACATAGTTGTACATATATATACAGTAAATACAATGCAGTACAACACAATATGCAATGAAACAAAACAGACACAGTATAAGTTCTATATACATAGTACATGTAATTATGCATACAATATGGTGATAGTGAATGGTACCAAAGGTGACGAGTGCATGGCGTGCATGACGAGTAAGCGACAGAATCAGAAACAGAAAACTTTATTGATCCCGGAGACAAGAACAACATAAAAAGTAATGTCTATATCAAATCTAAATAAAAATCTGTAGAAAAACACACAATATGAAAATACACTATACTCTATACAGAAATGCTGGGTATAAATACTATTCATAAGTAACACAGTTGAATGAAAAGTGGCAAGGAAGAAAATGTCAACAAACAAAAGTGTGTAGAAATGGTAGCATGCAGCTGCGTGCAGTTCATAGACACTGGAGGTTCAGTATATATGGATTGGCTTGGTATGGTCAATATATATACCAAGACATTTTGGACAATCTATGCTTCCAACTTTGTGGCCACAGTTTTGGGGAAGAACTTTTTCTGTTCCAGCATGACTGGAATTTATAGCCACAAACTCCATATTAAAGTCTATGTATTTGAATGCAGTGTCATTAAAGTCCCTGTTGGTGTAATGGTCAGGTGTCCCAATACTTTTGTCCATACTTTAGTGCAGTCAGCATCCAGTCAAGTGGTAGGAATGTCTGATTGGTCATGTTGGTGTGTATGATGCATGTTATATGGAAGGGTTGGACTGGTTCTTTTCTGGTTGTCTGATTCAGGAGGCAGACTGCTCTGGGGCAGAAACTGTTCCTCAGACTGGCAGTGTGAAAACAAACACATCTGTAGCATCTACCAGAGGGCAGAAGTGGTGGTGGCAGGCGTGTGTCAGATCAGGCGGCTCCTCTGCGTGGACGGTGGGTTCTGTAGATCACCTCAAGAGTCGTCAGCCAGGCCTTGTTGATATTTTTTCAGTGCTGTTGAAGACTTGTTGCAAGGTGTATCTTTCTGAAGCAGTGCGATTGTAGTGCCATGAGGAGTATGCTCTCCATGCAGCTGTGACAGAAAGTGAGGACCTTACTCTTTTATCTATCTTCATCAAGGGTGCCAATTATTACACGGCTGACTGTACACGCTTTTCACTGGCAGGCTCTTCAAAATACCAAAGCTCCAACCTTGAATTAAAAACTCTCTCCATTAAATTACATTCGAAGCAAGAATGTTGTTGCCTTCTCCTGTCATGCTGCCACTTTGGCAAAGTCATTTCGACAACCCAATAAACTCATAATTTACAGGTTCTAATAAGGGGAGTGAACTACAGGGTGCAATAGCAGCAATTTCTGAATATGCTATTAACTTTCCCCACAAACAAACAAGCCTTACATCCAGACCTCCTTAACAGAGTATGGTCTACTATCACTTGTACTATACTATAGTGCTGTAATGGCTTACACATACAGCTCCAGAATAAAACAGAGACCACTACAATTTCTTTTAAGATCAGCATCTCTATGAGTATGACAGCCATTCCATGCCAGTGTCTGTTAAATTCCTACACAAGCACCTCATTCTGCTTTATGAGGTACTGATTGGTGATCACCTGGATCAAATCTTATTTAATGAGGAAAAGTATAAAAACACTGCTGTAAACAACACTCTCCTCTCGCAATGTGACCAGCTGGATGGCGAAACACTACTAGAAGTACGTCAAAGGTAATTATCGGCATTTTGTTTAAGAGTGAACAAGAGATTTGTTTTCTTGAAATTATTCAAGTTCTATAAACACTGCATCATTTCTCTTGTTTTGATGTTTTGTCATTTCCTTTAGAATGAGTCTTTAAAAAACAATATTTTTATTTGAAAATTTGGAGAAGTATTGTCAGAAGTTCTTAAAAACTAAGGTGTAACCAATACATTCTAAGCATTATACTGTCTCCTACTCTGTTGTCTGTGAACGTATTGTATTGTCTTGCATTCTATGTATCGTTGTATGTACTTATTAAATCGTATTGCACATTTTACGTTGATTTGAAATAACTCAGAATACCAAATCTCCCACAAACACACAGGTACGTACACACACACACACACACATATATGTGAGAGAAGGTTTGAAATGCATTTTCGAGCTGGAACATGGAATGAAATATGATTCTGTTTCAGGCACATGAATCGCACGAGTGAAAACCTGCGAGACTAACGAGAAAACGAGTTTTTGCAATGATGTAAACTGTAGAAAAATGTCAGTAATGCCACACAGAGATGAAAGATAGCCTGCCAGTATACTCTTACACACAACCATCAAGTGGCTAACGTGTTTATTTAACTTCATCCTAGACTCTAAGCACACACACCAGCGCGGCCCGTATAAAGATGTCCCCTGTGAGTGTGCATGGGCAGTTTGATGGCTATTTTGGTGTTTTAACGGTTCCAGTGTTATTATAAGCAGTGGCCCTTGGCCCCTGGGGCCTGGTTTGAATGGCCTCTGCAGAAGGATATAAACTCCAGGCCCAAAATGACGATGGATTGGATTTCAGTTAATGAGGTCAAAAGTAAGCATCGGCCGGCTGAGTGAAACCACACTGTTGATCCAGGAAGACGAGATGGCGCTAAGGGACAGCTACACACACACATTCTGCTTAAGTGTGCAGCTGCACACACTTTCACTGTTTAAACTCCTGAAATGATAACAGACCCTGACATGGCACATGGGTTTCTTTTTAACGCTCAGGGACAGAGTTACGTGTAGCTTTGTGGATTCCTAGTTTTCTGTAAATGTTTTTAATGCAAATGATAATGTTTCCTTTGTCAGTGCGCAATATCTAGTGCATTTGTATTGATACAATTCAACACTACAATGTTTCCAAATATATCACAGTATCAAAAGACATTTAAGTCCCCATTAATAAAGTTAATGAGCCTGTGCTGCCCAAGTACTGCTATTCTAAGCTAAAACCGCATCATAGCTGACATAGCTTGTTTTGATTTGTTTTCTTTTCTTGAACTGACACCTTCTTCTTCTTCTTCTTCTTTCTCTTTCGGCTTTACCCTTCAGGGGTCGCCACAGCGAATCATCTGTCTCCATTTA
>JBBIGA010000106.1:7068185-7089749 GCA_037576975.1 Alestes dentex | reverse complement strand
CAATGTTGCAACCTTGTGCGGGAACAGCACTGGTGGCTCACACCTGGGTCCATTCACCTGCTTTACTCTCTCCTTCTTCTCTCTCTCTCTCTCTCTCATTCACACACAGGCCCAGAGAGGAGGAAGGGAAAATGAGGGTACACAGGACCTCTGATTTCACACTTTCACTATACCTGGGTCCAGTGGACCCGAAGACCCTGTATGTTATCCAAATGTGAAGGGGGGGGAGGTCAATGTGAGTGTTTTCTGATTTATGTTCCGCACAGAAAATGAGCCAAGGCCAATGAATCTCAGTTTGAAAAAAAAATTAGTTAGTATAATTTTTCTCAAGCTAAAAACTGAAAACGGGTCCCACAGACCCGAAGACCTTATAAGGGTTAAATGAGCATAAATTCGGTGGAACGTACAAACTTTCAAATGCACGGAGCTGCTGATCCGCAAGCTGCCCTTCCAGCTCCTGATGCGTGAGATCGCTCAAGATTTCAAGACCGACCTCCGCTTCCAGAGCTCCGCCATCATGGCCCTGTAGGAAGCCAGCGAGGCTTAACCTGGTGTGTCTGTTCGAGGACACAAATCTGTGGGCCATCCAGTCGCCATCATGCCTAACGATATTCAGCTGGCCCGCCGTATCCGCAGAGCGTGCTTAAACTAACTGTGCTTAAGGGCCCCAATACTTCTGTTTTGAAAAACGTCTTAGGACATTTCTTTTTGGCAAGACCTTTGGTTCCCCCTCTTAGATGTTTTCTATATTTGTTGTGTCATATTCTTTCTATTTTTTAATGCCTGAGATCTTGTGATGAAAGGGGCACTATAAATAAAATGTAGTATTATTATCATTATTATTATTATTATTATTATTATTATTATTATTATTAAATCTAGACTTAAAACTCACCTGTTCAAAATAGCTAATTCAACATAATCTTCTCCACTCTACCATATTATTTTGTATTATTTTATGTAGATTCTGTAAATTGTCTGCCCTTATGCTTGTTCTTTTTATCATTTTGTTGTGTACAGTGTCCTTGAGTGTTTTGAAAGCCGCTTTTTAAATTAAATGTATTATTATTATTATTATTATTGTTTATATTATTATTGTTTATATTATTATTATTATTATTATTATTATTATTATTATTATTATTATTATTATTATTTTAGAAGAGGAGATATTTTGGTAGCACTTTGTTATAGTACACAACATAGTAATTAATGATTACTGTTACTGTCCAAAGAAAACCATGTATTACACATTTCGACACAGCAGATGCTTTTCCCTTTGTGGGAAGCTTTATGAATGAACCAACAGAAATTGTATGTAAATGTAGTAAAATATATGTCATTATTTGTATAATTACATGTAAATACTATCAGGAGATGACACTTACAGCTCTCGGATTAAATCACTAACACTAACTCCTGAGGATTAGCTCCGCTTTTTGCAGCGTGCCTCCATTCAGGAGTTGAAGTGAAATCCGGCTGCTTGGTCGCGTTGCTGCGTCGGGTAAAAGTTTGCGTCATCCACAACTTCTGCACTGTGAATGACACTCCAAAAACTGCATTTCTCATTCAGGCCTTTTTGGATCTGTTTGGCTGTTTCCAATTTACTGTCCCTCTGTCAGCTACTATGAGTCTTATTTGGAAAGCTGGAAAAACATCACACTCCCTATGCAAGCAAGCAGCCGAGGTGGCTAATTTTTGAGCTTGTGTGTAAGCGTACCTCATTTTGGTAAATTATGTTCACAGCCGGGGCCATTGCAGAGCATGCGGAAACATAATTGAAAGATACGTTTTTAAAGCGCTCCTATTTTCTCCTGATAGCTGAATAGGAGAATTTTTCGGTGAAAAGTGTGTGTGGCGTTTTTGGGCTCTGTGTGAGAAGTATAGAGCCGGACACCGGGGGAAAATTACAGCGGCTCAACATGTATTTACAGCAGTCATAAAAGGCTCCTTCATCACAAGAGCACTGGATAGAGAAGGGTCAGAAAAGGACCGTTCAGACACAGCTTGTTGGCTCTGCTCAGTGCACCTCATAATAAAGCCTTTACAGCAACTTCTTACATGCTGTTTACGCGTGTGTGTTGGGAAGCCATGTTGAATACAGTGTGACCATGTTTTTTGGGTTCTGTGTGTGTGTGTGTGTGCGTGTGTGTGTGCGTGTGTTAAGAATGTGGACAGTCAGCAGAAAACCTTTGACTCTTTGACAGTCATTCAGACTCCCACAGAGAGCAGCTTTATCTGCGATAGCCAAAAAGTCTCTCTCTCTCTTTATCTCTCCCTCTCTCTCAATCTGTTTTTTCTGTATTTCTCTCTCTCCCTGTCTCTCATTCACTCTCTCTCATCTTTTTGTCTTGCTGTTCTCTTTCAATCTCTCTCTTCCCTCTCTATTTCTCCCTATCTCTCTCCACCTCTCTCTATCTCTGTATCTTTTTATCTCATTCTCTCTCCCCCTTTTATCTTCTGTCAGTGTCAGAGATCCCCCCCCCCAGTGCCTTGTTTGAGATAATGCACTTCACAGAACCTGGGTGTGTGCAGAGTGCTTAAAACCTTTTTTATTCTCTGAGTGGAGGACGCTGTGTGTTTGGTGTGAAGTGTCATTCCTCATTAGCGACGTGCAAAGGTAAGAGTTTTGCTAGGCTTTCGTCTTCAAGTCAAGTCAAGTAGGTTTACTGTCATTTCAGCCATATACACAGAGCACAGTGAAACTAAACAACATTCCTCCAGGACCATGGTGCAACACAAGAACAAAAACAGAACACAACTACTTAGACTGCATAAGTGTAGATGGGATAAAATACACAGGGTGCCAAGAGAGCAAGAGAAAGAATGTGAGAAAAACACAAGAGCAACACTGCAACACGATGAGACGACATTTAGAGTAGTTGATAAAAGCAGATATGGCACAAATATGAATGAATACAGTATTGTGATACAGTATTCTAGCATTGGAGTCATTATGCATGCCAAATCCAAAAATAGAGGTAGAAAGCAATAAATAATAATTGTGCAAATAATATCATCAGCAGAACAGAGAATGTGCAGCAATGTGTGTGGATACGGTTTATGTTTCAGCTCTGAGTAGAAGGAAGGAAGGAAGAAGGAAGAAAGGAAGGTGGAAGATGCTGTTTCCCATTCTGGCAGTGGAGGGCCATGTGCTGTGGAACCTTTTGCCCAAAAAGAGAGAGAAGAAGGTGTGGGAGGGGTATGTACAGTCATCCACAATGCTGCAGCATGTGAGGGGAGGGTGACACTGATATTCTCAGCTGTCATCCTCGGTAGGGTCTTGCGATCCGAAAAGGAACAATTTCTGTACCACGCCGTGATGCAGCCACAGAGAATGTTCTCTATTGTTCCTTTTGAGAATGGGGTGAGGGTTGGGGGTCTGTGCTTTCCTTATTCTTGGAAGAAAGTAAACATCCTGCTGAGCCTTAAAAGTGATAGAGCTGATGTTGAGGGTTCATGTGAATTTCTCTGTGTTGTGAATGCCAAGAACCCTGGTTCCCTGGATAATCTCCACTGAGGAGGTGTTGATGTTCAGCAGAGAGTGATCACATCATGCCACATCCTGTCAACAACCATCACTTTTGTCCTCTCCACATTCAAAGACAGTTTGTTGGCTCTGTACCAGTCCGTTAGACATTGCACCTCCTCTCTGTACACCACGTCCCCACCACAGTCATATCATCAACTAATTTGATTATGTGGTTTGAGCTGTGTATTGCTGCACAGTTGTGGGTCAGGAGAGGGCTGAGCATACAGCACTGGGGGCCTTTTGCTCAGTGTCTTGGTACTGGAGATGTTGCTTCTGAGAAGTTTTTGGACCCAGCATTCTCAGCTTCTCAGTCAGATGCTGGGGAATGATGGCATTGAATTTTGATACAGAAGATGTCTGTGCAAACATCTGCCAGCTGGTGTGCACGTCCCCTCAGCACACGACCAAGAACGTTGTCTGGTTTGGCAGTCTTTCGTGGTTTGACTCTAAAAGTTTTCCTTACATCAGCCATGATCAGACAGAGCACCTGGTCACTGGGAGCAACAGGGTGGTCTCCTCAACTTCCATGTCATTTTGCACTTCAAATTGTGCATCTGGAAAGGAGGCCTCACCATCACAAGCAGATGGAGATGCCCTGTAGTTGATGATGGCCTGGATGCTGTGCCATATGCTCCATTTGTCCCCAGTGTTCTGAAAGTGGTCATGGATTTTATGATCCTGTGCATACTTTGCTGATGGTCCTTGAGGGCAGCCTTATCACTTGATCTGAAAGTGATATCTCCCATTCTCAGCAGCAAGTCCATTTCCGTAGTCATCCACAGCTTCTGCTTGTGGTATGAGGGGATATAGATGGCAGTAATGTCATCAATGCACTTGCTCATATAGTCAGTCACTGACACTGTTTACTTCTCCAGGTTGGCAGAGATGCCGTAAGTTGCAGCCTCCCTAAAAATGCACCAGTCAGCGTGCTCAAAGTAGTCCTGAAGACTCTTTGGGACAGGTCTTCATCTGGGGGGGTGGGTGGCACTGCACTCTACATGTTTCCCTCATACAAATTGCTGGGTGTATATGTGGTATGGATGCCCATGCATCTAGGTGTGAGTTTTGGAGTTCACTGATGCTTCTGTAATGTTCAGTCAATGTGTTGTTAGCGTTTGCACTGGGCTGTACACTGCAACTATGAGTATGGTGGTGAATTCCCATGTTAAATAAAGTAGCAAAGTCCAACAGTGTTGAGCACTAACTAGAGACCAGCATTTATGTAGACACACAAACCTTCTGCTTGAAGTTTACTAGTAAGAGCTGCATTTCAGCCCACTCAGTATGTGAAATGCTAACAGGCAATCCATTCAGTAGCCATCTCCAGAACACTGTTGCTGAGTCATGTTTCCGTAAAAACAAAAACACAACAGTCTTTGTACTCATGCTGAATAGTTCCCTGGAGTGGGATGTAGCCCGGTTTATTGTTGAGGGAGCAGATACTGGCTAGTTGGATGGAAAGGGTAGCTGCGTGGCTAGCTTTAGCTTTTAGGCTAGCATGGACTCAACAGACATGAGCATCAGTCATTCCGGTGTTGTTTGAAAGTCGTTTACTACTACACTTCTGCACCGAATCTGTCCAACATTATATTTATCATGACAGCAATGTCATGACCTTGAACACCTAGAGATGTTTAACCCCTACCAGTTCTCGTTGAAATCCCACAATCAGGTTTTATGGAAATGTATTAGTACATAAAACCACACGAACATTGTAAGTGGCCTGATGAACAAAATGTAGAATATGGCCCCTTTAAGCCTGTTTCTTTGCTCCTCTGTAAGCTAATGAGCACTTGCATTGATGATGTACTGTGTTTTTTATGCGGTGGGTCAATTTCACCACCTGTCCTTGTTTTACCTCTCTTCGTCTGAGTGGATGTGTTTACGTCCCTCCCTCAAGGTCATACACTGTTTAGGATGCTGGATGAGTGCCGGGCACTCTGTGACCTCCCTCTTCGTTCTCTCCTCCTTTCTTTTCCTTTCTTTCTTTCCACCTCTCTTCCTGTCCTCTCCCCATCCTGCTTTCAATTTTAATATCAGCTCCGCCAATACCATCCACAGCGGGGAAATTATTTATTTTCCAAATCAATCATACTTATATGAATCCCTTATCACATCGACCTGGTTCCATAAGAAATGCTTCTTCTGAGCGTTCATACTTCTGAATCCAATTTCCGTGTAGTTTGTTGTTGAGAAAATAGTATGTCTATTGACTTGCAGAAGAGGTTGCCTTCCTACACAGAATTATGTGTTTGTACCGTGTGTTTGTATGTGTGTGAGTGTGTGTGTGTGTGTGTGTGTGTGTGTGTATGTGTTTAAATGTTGTTATATTATGTGTACAATTGGTATGTGGACATATTATGTGGACATATTATCCACTTTCTTAAAACTTATACATGACAATAATAGCAGCAGCAGCAATAATAATAATAATAATCATAATAATAATAATAATAATAATAATAATAATAACTATTGTTGTTATTATCAGATGTTTCTGTGAATTGTTGTGGGTTTATATAGAGCCATCAACTCAGCTGAAGAACCCCTGAAGAACCTGGTATAGTCACGTATGTCCTTAACCTTTGTATTCCATTAGTGATTGGTTTCTTCATTAGAATTACAATGAGCTGGGCATTGTGAAGATCTTCTCATGCTTATACTACACACACAAACACACACACACACACATGCACACACACACTGATGCAGATTTTTTTCTCTTTTTTTGCAGCGTGAGCAGATGGACATGTTTACACTGTAAGCTGCTGCCTTGGGATCATTTGCTGAAAAGCGTAATGCAATTGAAAATATTGGATTAGCCCTGGCATTCGGTAGATACTGTCAGTACTGATTCTCCACTGATGACCCCTTCAGTCTAGCTCCAGATATAAACTGTGTACAGTTTCTGTGTGTTTACACCTCAGGGGAAAATATCAGATGGGAGGCAAGAAAAACCTGCAAAAATCAACACAATAGCAAGCTAAAAGCAACAAAAGCAGAACGTTGTATGGAATGATGAGATGCAACTAATTCATCACGAAAAAAAGGTCCAAACTTTTCTCTTTCCATTATAAAGTTTTACTGTTTGCTAACAACTAAGAACCTTTTAAGCAAAGCCAAACAGAGCAGAGGAGAGGAGAGGAGACCAGAGGACATGAAGAAAACAACTGATGTAGATCCAGCCCACTCAGTAAGTAGATGAGTGTAGAGGAAAGGTAAAGTGACGAGAGAACCAGAGATTAAAAGTGAAAGAAGAGAAGACAACAATAGGAGGTAAGAGAAGAAGAACAGATGAATGTTTTAAAGATGATGGGGAAAAGGGGAGAGAAGAGAATAAAAGAAGAAAATAAAAGTAAAAAGAAGACAATACAAGAAGAAAGTGAAAGAGAAGATATGACAGAAAATGACAGGAGAGTGAAGGTAAAGAGAAGAAAAGAAGAGGACAGTAGAGAAAAGAGGTAGGGAAGAAGAGAAGAAGAAAGAGAGGGAAGAAACCTGTGTATAGTTCCTCTGAGAGCAAACCACAAAATTAACAAAGCAGAGAATTCTAAACTAAACTACAGCTGAGAGAAACATAAAATGTTCTCTACTTTTTTCTACTAAAACCACTGTCGCCAGTGTGATTTCACCTAGCCACCACACATAGTCCAGAAAATGAGAGGCAAGGTGGGAAAGTAAAAGAAAAAGCAAAAGAGAGGGGAGAAAATAGGGAGAAGAAGAAAGCAGAGTAAAGGAGAGAACAAATGAGAGGAGCAGAGCTAAATTGAAGAGTATTCTGCAGAGAAAAATCTGCAATGGTTTAAAATAAATCATCACAAATCCCAGAAATCCAATGTTTTCTACTCCTTAACTGTACTCACTCTTAGGTTCTGTCCATTGTTTTTCCACTGACAACCACAGGAACTTCCCTCACAGTCCAACTCAAGGAGGACTTACAGGTGAATGGCATGAGGAAAAGAGAAGAGAAAAAAGAGATGAGGACAAGTAAAGAAAAAAGAAAAGGAAAAAAAAGAATGAAATGAAAGGAATGAAAAGATTAGAAGGAAGAAATTAGGAGAGAAACTTTAGAGGATAAGGAAGAGGAGAGAAATAAAGGAGAAGAAAGTGGAAGAGAGGAGAGGAGGGAAAGAAATGTGAGTGAAAGAGATGAGAAGATGAGAAAGAGAAAAATGAGAGGAATGGAAGAAGGTGGAAGAAGAGAGATGTGGAGTGGAAAAGTAAAGAGGGGAGAAGAGTAAAGAAAAAGAAGAGGTGAATGGAAGAAAATAAGAATACTTGAGTGGAGTAATGAAGAAATGAGAGAATGCAGAAAAAGAGAAGATGAGTAAAAAAGAGGAAGCAAAAAGACTAGGTGAGAAGAGAGCAAAGGAGAGAGAAAAGCAGAGAAAGAGAAGAAGTGAACCGGCTGAAAAAGAGAACAGAAAATACTAGAACAAAAAAGAAAAGAAGAGAGAAGAAAAGACAGAAGAAAGGAGATCAGACGAGACGGAAGGAAAAAAGTGGAGGATGGCTTGTCACTTTATAGAAGGAAGGCCTTATCATTCGGATCGGTCAGGCATTCAACTCAAATCTCCTGATAAAGCAAAGCTATGCTGCGAAACGATGGGTATCAAACAACAAGAAACAAAGCAACAAAAGGAGCCAAAAGGCGGAGGAAAAAAAGCTCAAAATAAAACCCCTCATGAAGATGGATGGCAGCAGCTTGACAAACTGATAAAACAAACAAGGAGGAGGATGGTAAAGGGAAGAGGGGTTTAAAAAATGGCTGAGAGAGAGATTGTTTGGTATTAAGAGGAGGAAAAAAGAGAAAGCGAGAGAAACGATAGTGACTTTGACACGCCTCATTTCCGGAGTGTGTTTGCGAGGCGGCTGTGTCAGCGCTAATAGGTCCCGCAGAAACACGACGGCCAGAAAGCGGAATCCAGAAGCCCGAGATACAGAAGAAACAGCCGTGCTGATCGAAAAGCAGCTGCGGCACTGACCAAGCCCGGCTCCTCAAAGCTTTTGGAAGAAAAAACGAATGAAAGATCATAAGACAAAAATTATGAACTTGATGAGAATGTTAAGGGATTCAGTTAAAAAAAAATTGGACAGAGATCTCAAATAGACTAGCTTATGAGGTTTCTACACATACAATACTTGGTTAGCTAGTTAACTTCAAACACCTTCAGGCACTGCTTAAAGGAATAGTTTGGCAAAAAAAAAACCCCACTGTTTTTCACTTACTCCAAATGTAGTTGAGCAATGAAGACATGTTTGGTGTACAAATTTTGCTTGTGGATGTGGTTTAGGACACAGTCTTCTAATTTGAATTGCAGCTCTAGTATTGTCAGTGGCTGCCTATTTTGTTCCATTTTGCACTGCTGAGAGTTAGTCATGGAGTATCCTAAGACACATCAACAAGTCTGCTCTACCTTTTTGAAGACCTGAATGTGATTTGAGTGGGTTGGGATAAGTTGTAATGATGTATTTTTATGGAAATGATTACAGGAACAGTGTGGGCTATTTGGGTGATAACTGTAGTGATCATTAGCAACATTAATCATTGCAGCTAAAAGGGAGCAAGATTTGTGTAATGTATAAATGTTAGGTGTGTGTACATTCCATGGTGGGCTGGCCCCCCAGCCCAAGATGAGTCCCTGCCTCGTGCCCATTGGTCCTGGCATAGGCTCCGTGTACCAGCGACCCTAATGTGAAATAAACGGTGACAAAAAATGAGTGAGTGAGAGTATAAATGTTAAAATGTGTTTAAAAGGAAGAAAAAGGAGCTGTGGGGAGAACCAAAACACACTAAAGCAAGGTGTGCTCACACTGTCATGAGTCACCCTGTGAAGCCTAAAATATTTATTCAAAAGTCTGAGCTGTTGAGGTAGATTTGGCAGGAGGTTTTTTGGATTCCCTAATACATATCCACAGATCCACGCTTGAGTCCTATTCACACCAAGTCTGATTTTTAGTCCTTGAGGCTTATGGAGAACATATATCTGAGTGGGCTGGATATTAGAGTAGCCAAGACTGACTTTTTGGCAGCATTTGAACGTTTGTTCTCCGTTTTACTGCAATAATTTACCACTGAAAATTGAAAATTGAACATACTTCAAAACAGCCATCCAAGTTGCACAGATTAATTCATTTGGGTGTATGCAGCATAACTTGCGTGATGCTACATATACAGTCAGATCCATAATTATTGGCACCCTTGGTAAATAGTCATGAAGTTATGTCATGGTTCATTAGTTCAGCGTTGCGCTAAAAATACTTCAACTGAAGTAAAACTGGGCCAAGAAAATAAAAACGCTTATCAAAAAATGTATTTGTATTTGGTATACCTTACAACCTCCATTTGCCAACATAATAGCTATACAGACTTTTACTATAAAGTTTGGTGAGAGGGGAGAACACAGAGCAAGCAGTCTTAGTCCATTCCTCAAAACAGAATTCCTCAAGATCCTCCAGGACTCTTGGATGTCTCTTTTGGACTCTCTTCTTCAGCTCCCACCTTCAGGTTTTCAAAGTCAGGAAATCTTGATTCTGTGGTCATTGAACCATTTTTTCTGTGGATTTGGATGTATGCCTTGGGTCAGTGCCCAAGATCTAATCATGACAAAGTTTTAGTTTTGACAGAGGCAGGCAAATGTTCATTTAACATTTATTAGTACTGCATGGAGCCTATGATAACATGCACCCTACAAAGGTTCTCAAGAAAAAAAAAACAGCCCCAAAACGTCACAGATTCTATACCATATGTGACATTGGGGATACGGCTCTTGTCTGTTAACTCTCATTTTATGCCAATCTTGAGTATTAAATACAATCTTGAGTACTTAATACTCACCTTGAGTATTAAAACAAAACAAAAAGCTCTGTCTTCATCTCATCTGAACCTGGTGTTGACTGAAAGCTTACTAATTGCTTAAATGGTTTATTGTTCGGGTAAGTATTTTGTGAAATCACAAGTAGTGAAAACACAAGTAGTGAATAAATGGTCATATAAATGTTGTTATGGCACATTTAATTTTTTATGTTCAGTTTCTTTCCAGCATGTTAAACCCTGTAAAAGATGTGTATGTAACTTAGAAAATCAACAAAACATGTCATTTGGGGGGTGTTAATGGATTTGGGACTAATTGTGTTTTATATAGCTGGCCACTGAGTTTTTACCTGGTTGTTAGCTAACTCAATTTAGGCTTGTGCAAAGTAAAGAAAGAGGTACAGACTATAGAATGCTAACATTAGCTTACTGATGAGTCAAGTTACTTAGTCAAAGTGTTACATTTACAGACAGCAGGAATGTGAACAAACTAGAAAACTCAAAATCAGCCATTTATTATTGTCTGCAATAAATTAATGACAATAAAAGAACACACAGTGTTAAACATGATGCATATAGGTAAATTTATGAAATTAGGAGGTGGCATCAAAACCACACTCTTTCTTACTGCACTAGCTGAGATTGTACCAATCTATAATGTGTGCATGTGAAAAAATAAGGACCTGCAGGTCAACTACGAAAAAGAAATTAGCATTTCTTGACACCTTTTCTTGATGTTTGCCTATTGTAATTGGACAATGGCATTTAACGACATTAATAATAACCTTCACAATTTTTAATTAATTTTATTCTTACTCCTACTCTAAAAGTTCATGATGAACAGATATTTTGGAGCATTAAAAATAGGTTTAGCCCAACTATCCAGAAATCTTAGGCGATCCGATCCGTATACCCTTTTTTCCTATTTTTGATGATTTTTTTAAGTCCAACACACTTTTGTCCCATTTGACTTGTGAATTCTGTAATCTGTTGATGAAATTATAAATTTGTTCATTATCTGGGTCACTTATCCCAACCTGTACCAGCTCTCATAGGGCAAAAGCCAGAGAAGCACCGTGGCCAAGTCACCAGTCAGTTGCTGGACCATGTTGATGAATGACTTAAGGAATTTGGCCTGTGTGTCACCACATATTTATACCCTAGTTAAAAAGGAAATCTTGGGTAATTTCTTATTGCACACTCAGGTGAACTATAAATGGAGTTATGTGAGAAATGTTACAGTCATGTGGGAAATTTCAATTTTTGCCTTTTAATTTTTTGGACAATGTTTTTTTTTTTTTCAATAAATGCTAGCTTTTGTTTTCAGTGTGAGGATGAACTAATGAACTACTAAGATCTTTTTTTCAAGACAATTTTCACCCATAGGTGCCAATAATGGAGCTGTCTGTATACTGATGGATGACAAATTAAAGGAAAAAGCAAAATAACATGTTTTAATTATGTGCTGGGCCATCACAAGCAACTTTAATGTGCCTTGGTAGATAAGTCTTTAGAACTGTACTGCAGAGAAGAAACAGAATTCTTCCCAAAGACATTCCCTCATTTAGTGTTTTGATAATGGCAGTGAAGAGCTCCATCTAACACAAAATCCCCTGTATGTGTTTAATTAGGTTGAAATCTGGTCATTGTGAAGACCATAGCATATGATTTACTTTTGTACTTATCATTTATCACTTTTATACTCAACAAACCATTCAGTGACCCCTGAATGGTTAATCATATGGTAAAGGTAATCCATCAGAAAAATTTTTTTTTATTGATTTGCAGTGACCCCTACCTCTAAGGGGACAATTGGACTCAAACCACACCACCAAAATCCACAGCATAATCAAACCAGTGAACCCCCTAACTGCAGGGGTTAGGAATCCGTTTCTCTATCCCTATATTTACGAAAGTGTATTAACTTACTGTTCTAGACTGAAATAGTAAGAAAAAAAATGAAGAGACTTTACAATAAGACTGCCATTATAAAGTGTTTATAAATGATTCACAATCAGGTTGTTAATTAGGTTGCAGACAGTTTATAAATCGTTATAAGCAGCTATAAACAAACAGTTGTCATACATTGATGCAGCCTCACTATTTTGCAAGATCTTGCTAGTTGCTGAGCTTATCTTGTCCCTTTCTCAGGGAGAATGTTAAACTGTCACCTTTAACAGGTATTTGTTGACATGCCACTACCATTAAAATGCCAGATCTTGCATTATAGTGAACCTACATTAATGTATGATAACTGTTGTTTATAACTGCTTATTAATGATTTATAAACTGTCTACAACCTAATTAACAGCTTGATTATAAATCATTCATAAACCCTTTATTCGACTAGCCTTATTGTGAAGCGATACCAAATTAAGAACAACCATTCTTTTTTATTTTTTTTTAGGAAAAACAATTAAGTTTGAAGTCAAGGGGAAAAAGTACGTCTAAAAACATTTTATTTCTTAAGACACTCCCAAGGATGGGGCCGCTGATCTCTTAGATGTTTTTCATCTTGCGGTTTGTATGTGAAGCTTGATGCAGTTTTCGTTTGACGATATCTCCACTGATCTGCTTGAGCGCGGCAGTGATGGGAGTTTTGTTGGGGGGTTTCATGTCAGGAGCGGCTGTGTGCATGTGTGTGCTGATAGTTGACTATGAAAGGCTACGTCTGTTTCCCTCCTCTCTCTGTTTGAAAGAGCTACATGCTGGCAATCAAACGCAGCTTTGAGGGTGTCTTGCTGTTTGTGGTTGTCTGAGTGTTTCGACTGATGCAAGTATGCTTTGACGCGCTGAGTGGCCAGCTCAATCACTCATGCCTTCTGTGTGTGTGTGTGAGTGTGTGTTCTCCTGTCAGCAAGACGAAAAGAGGAAGAGATAGATTACCTTAGGGAGCGCTACCTGTGTTACCTGAGGAAAACACAAGATGTAAAAACCTTTGTTATATATCACAAAGCCTTTGCTTTAAATCAGAATCAGAATCAGAAAACTTTATTAATCCCGGAGGAAATTGCTTTAAAGTATTAGTTTGGCCAAAATTCTACTTACTCAGTTTTCCCTCATACCCAGATATTTGGTTTCCAAATATTTTGGCAACATTTTTGCAGGTATGCGTAGATAACAACTAACATGCATGCCTAAATCCTCACATACTTGCCTCATACTGTGTCAAGTTGTTAAGTAATCTGTAATGGGCTTTGGTATGTGGTTTCAGACACTGTATATTATTCTATAACAAAAGAAAATGTATAAACATGATTCAGCATTCAGCATGGCCACTAATCCTGTTTTTATTTATAGTAAATGTAAATGTTGTATCCATTTTATAGTATGCGGGATAGTAACAGAAACCACAGAAACAAGTCTGATTTAGTGCAAAATCCACAGATGTTTCATTTTGGTTAAGATGTAAATAAAGTGATTGGTTTGTGAAATTATCATTGTAGAAAAACACTGACTTTGCAGAGATGGCATATAGGAACCAGATATTGTGATATATTTGGCACAATATTTGATTTAAATTCCAAGACCTACATGTCTCCTGACTTTTTATATGTAATGTTGATCATGTAAAATGGTGTAAAAAAGTTTTTCAGGAACTATCTAGCCTTGTATGTGCCTCTTCACAGAGCATAGATTTCAACATATATATTTGTATTTTTATTAGTTTAAAACCTTGTGTAAAACAATATTTCATTGCATATTTGTAATTGTTTCATGTGTTCGTTTTATGTGAGGAAGCTTTTGTCACTGTGAAAATGTTTGATTAGCTTCTCTTGGCCAAAACATCACATCTGGAACATTCACATCAAACCACTGTGTACGACCTTGTTTACATCTTAATAGGGCCAAATGTGTGATGATTTAGGCATGTGCAATGCTAAAAACAAACCTAATAAGCATTCATTATTAAGGTTTGACACTTCACCCTTAGAGTTTGTCACAGCTACACTTGGACACTAGACATGTCTGCCTGATATTTTTTTGGGGTTTTTTTTTTTTTTTTCAAACACTTCCTTCAATCCTCGGGCACATGCTTCATCTGCAATTAATATTTACATGGTGAGTGTTTGAGGGAGCATGTGTGATCCCGATGTTATTATCTTATTATTCAGTTTCTTGTTATTTTGTCCCGAGTGCCATGTCCCAGAATTACTCAGGGGAAGAGCAAACCTTCTACAGAGAGAACAGCTCTTAAGGGCCAACATTGCTTTAATGCATAACAAATAAAAGGCAAACAAGACAAATCTCAGGTGGCCTCAACTGAAAGAGTAAAGGATTCAGCTGCTGCAGGTTTGGCTTCAGCTGTTCTGTATTGACAGAAACACCATAAATGCAGGTGCTTCACTAGAGATAACACTTCTCTCTCTCTTTCTCTCAGAAAAAAGGTGTACTGTACAGAGAAAAAACTTGTGACACCTCATTCAAAATGTAATATGATACAAAGAGAAAATCTCAAAACATAGTTTTGAATTTTTTTAAAATTATTTATTAAAGGAAAAAGGGGTGGCCACATCTATATTGCCCAAATGGAAAATGGAATACATTGCAGAATAATTTTAATTGGAGAACATGTTGGAAGACTTACACTGATACACTACCGCCACCATGTTTGACGGATGGTGATCTTGTTGTTGTGTTAGCTTTACACTCAATGTAATGGGACCCCTGTCTTCCACAATATTTCACTTTTAAATGATCAGCTCACAGAACATAATTCAAAAAAGGACTGAGCGTCATCAAGGGGTTTTTGCCAAATGTAATACAAGCCTCTTGGTTAACGGGAGATATTTTCAGAGCTCTCCTATTGATAACATTTCTGCCCAGTCTGTTTCTAATGGTGGAACCATGAATGCTGACCCTATCTGAGGTGAGCAAGGCCTGGAATTCCAGAATTTTGATAGGCTGGCCCCTTCTCAAAGCTGTTTTCTTCATTTGGGGATAATGTTGTGGCTTTGTAACCCTATCTGGACTGATATACTTCGAGTTTCTTTTCTCATCTTAAAAAGGAATTGATTTTGATTACAGCATAGTGTGTGGCCTGTTGAGACCTTCTACTATTTTTTCATGGCATCATGAGTGGAAAAACTGACTGCAAAGTGACTGTTTCATAGTATCTGAACACATCATATGTACGCTGATTAGCATCAGTATTAAACCACTGATAGGTGTAGTGAATGATATTGACTATGGGGCTGCATAGCCACGGTCCCCTGCTTAAAGCACCTACAATGGGCATCAGAGTTGGACTATGAAACAATGGAGGAAGCTGGCCTGGTCCTACATCATGGCTGGCTGTCCGGGCACTATGGGAAGAAGGCAAGCAGGCAGAGACAGTGTGACTGGGCAATGTTGTTGCTGGGAAGCCTTGGGCACTGGCATTCATGTACAGCCCTTCATGGAAAGATTATTCCCTAATGGAGCCAGATTGTCCATTTAGCAGGATAATGCGCCCTGCAAAAATTGTTCAGGAATGTTTGGGAACATGACAGAGTTCAAGGTGTTCACTTAGCCCCCAAATTCTCCAGATTGCAATCTGATTGAGTATCTATAGAATGTGCTGGACAAACCAGTCCAATCCATGAAGACTCTACTTTGAAGAGATGACACTATGATGTATTATAGAAAGAAGAAAAGCCAGCAGGGGCAATATGAAGCTCTGGGCAATCAATGATCTGGGGTAAAACCTTCTACCCTAGCATTCATGTGCATGTTCCTTTGACACATACCACTTACTTAAATATTAAAACATCCCGTCATGGCAGCAGTATTTTCTAATGTTTTCTGGCCTCGTTCAGCAGGATAATGCACTTGTCACGCTGCAAAAATTGTTTTGGAACAACAAGAAGTGGACTGGAATTGGAAGTCTCAGAATTGCCCAGATCCCACCTCACAACAATCAGGACTTAAAGGATCTACTGCTAACATCTCAGTGTCAAATACCACAGGGAACCTTCAGAGGTCTTGGGGAGTCAATGCCATGACATGCCAGAGCAGTTTTGGCAGTTAAAATAGCGATTTTATGTATGCATGAATGTGTTTGCTTAACCGTTTAACAACCTCTCCTCATGGAAGCCCTGTGTTACTTGTAGTGATCATCACAGGTCTTATGGCCGAGTCCATGGCTTGATGAGGCACAGCCGTTTTGGTGGCACCAGTGAGGCCGACACAATATTAGGCAGGTGAACTTAATGTTATGATTGATTGCTGTATATAATGAGTACGTTCTGAGCTTTATTCACACACTGAGGCAAAAACTTGAACAGAAGCATGTCCTCCCTCAGCAGATGCATGCATTTTAATACTTGCAACATGCAAACTGGGCCATGCAAATAAACTTCTTAATGTGCAAATATGTGTTTTTTCCTCCTTTATTTTTTTAAAATCAACATATAAATAGCCTCAAATGTTACAGCCAGCAGCATAATTGCGTACGGATGACAACAAAGTGTGAATATTCATTCCCTTCTAACTCCACAGACTTGAGGCTATTTTGTGGAATACTGAAAACATCTATCATTTTCCTTAACTTTAGTCTTTATTCAGCATTTGGTTACTGTGCCTTTTGTTTTTAAGGACTGCTGTGTAAGAAGAAAGTACCCAACTTTTCTGAACATTCATTATGCAAGGTAAGGCAATGTTGGATTTTCTTATTATTTTCCATTAAACAAAGTGGTCCAGTTGAAGAGAAGCTTTTATTTGGTGGTGATGGAATGACGCACGGTGCCTCCCTACGAAGTTTACTTTGAAGAACTGTGATCACAATCAGCCTTTTATACCATGAAGAAAGTGACAACAGACAATAGACAAACAAATCAATTAATCCTTGCTTCTAATGCAAATCAGAATCTTGGTGTTAATGCTACTGGCACCCTTTGCATGTGGTGGTTGTCATTAGCCCACTTGACACTTGTGGTCTGCCTTAATCAATTTGCCTTTGCTCCAACTATTTATGTGGTGTTAGAAGAGTGAAGATTTCTTTATAATTGTAGGACTAGGGCCATTAGGTCAGCCTTCCTCTTTCTGAACTATGTCTGGTAGGATACTTATTCTGAGCTGTATCTGGTCAGATTCTACACTATAATCCTACAGCAATGTGCAAATGTAATGCAATTAAATGAATTGAATAACGTTGTACGGCTGTTTCTTTAACACTTATTGTCCCAAGGCAATTTTAATAAAAATTACAGGTACAGCCCCTTAATAAAGTGAGACATTGTCAGGAAAAACTCCCTAAGGGCTTGAGAAAGTATGCACTGAGAGCAGCTTAGACTTAAAACTGTAGTTAACACATTAGGGTTTGTGGATACGAGAGCATAGATATATAACATAGTGTAGGGTTATGGGTTAGAAAGTAGATTTATCACATACATCGCATCGCGTATAAAGAACGTGATGGAACACACACAGGTTAACAGATGTAGAACATGATGAAGAAGAAGATCTGTGTAAGGCCAGATTACAACTACTAGAAATAGATTAGGAGTTAATGCAAGGTTTGTTATTTATTATTATTATACGCTTGTAATAGTAATAAAACAGCATGAAACCACTGAAACACTACAGCAACAACAGTAATATTATAATGAGCGATACAAAATGCACATTGCACATTTTAACAATTGCTCCAAGCACTGGCTGTAATCGATTTTGTGGCAAAGCTGCCCTAAACACACACGTCTTATTGGTTGCACCTGCACAGTTAGCTGTTCTTTGAATTTTTTTTATCGTTTAGCACTGTATCTCTTTTTTTTGCTAGCTTAAATAAAGCAGTAACTGCTTTATCTCTGTGCAGGCTGATAATGATTTACATATATTTACATTCTCACCATACAGGAGCACCCATGGTGCACCTGTTTGTCTGCGCCTCGGGGGTAAAAAACAACTGCACACCTTTGCTCTCTCTTTCGGTTTTCTATCAGGATAACGTCACCATCTGCGATACAGCAGCTGTTCAGTTCAACATCAAAGTAAACACAACTGTGCAAATTAATTTGTTTCTTTTGACAAAAGAAGGGTTGGCTTATTAATAATGTATTGTTTTACAAGTAACATTATCCATAAAGTGCAACAACTGAAGGCAGTTCATTACTTTATTTCTCTTGGTATCTTTTCTTTAGTGCACATAAAACAAAGTGGACCTTTTTTGATCTCAAGCTATTTTTATGGAAAGTAAAATGTAGATCTGGAGTGATTTCACAAAGAAAAAAATGCATTGAACTTATTTCATATGTGTGCGGTGGTTTGATATGAAAACACGAATACATCAAACCTGTTATTGTCTTACTTTCGGGAACAATTGTGTTGATATATGTGTGTGATATATTTCTTGTTTATGTGGAACCCATCTACACATTCAAAGCACAGGGTTTTCACTCTAGCTGATAACAATATGGAAATTTAGTGGCAAAAAACAGTCCGTTGTAAATTAATTGTTTCTGAATTTAAATTCATTGATGACATTCATATATATCCACCTTTTTGGTCTATAGCAGCCTAGCCCCAGCTAATCACACTGAAGTTATAAGAATGATGCACAGTACAAGCGTTTACATATCAGTCTTACAGGGACAGTAACAAAAACAACCTCTATTAAGTTACAAGAGTTTTGTAAAAATGAATTAAATAAAAGCACACATATGTTATAAGTCGATATGAGGAAAAAACAAAAAAATATTAGAACATATGAGTGATAGGACACTTTTATCTGATATCACATTGAAATTGCAATCAGAAATGTATGACAAACACATGAAAAGAATCTGACTTTCTCTAATACGCACTTAGTGAGCAGTGGACAATGAGGCTGGAGCATAAATCTAAAATAACCTTAAAGTAAAGATATGGACACCAGGGATTAATTAAAACCACAACAAAGTGAAGGCACAACAGCATCAGTAAAGAGAGTCGAATCACAGGGATGGAAATTTTTGTCCCACACAGGACCCTTCGCGCAAATGGAAATGAATATATTCACCGGGAAAAAAAAAGGAACAGAAAAAAGAAAAAGAAAAAAGAGAGACTAGGGCAGTTCTACAAAAAAAAAACTGCTTACAGTAAGAGTGCCATTGTGTTGTAATTGTCCCATGGCTCACATCCTACTCAGCTCTCTCTGGTTCGTGTAAATTGCAGATTTGTTTGCTGACTCGTTCCATAATTGGGCCTTTTGAAGTACATATGTGGTTTCATTAGAATAACATTAACACATGGCTGTCGAAACCAGATATGTGTATGTCCCACAGTGAGCAAGAGTGGAAATATATTGGAAGAAGATGCATTTCACCAGTTTCTGCTAATTGTAGGTATTTCGGTTCCGTTTAAAGATTCATATCATTTGACTACATTTCCTCTGAATCATTCACAGAATTCTGCTGCTCCGATCACTTGCTGAAGATCTTTGCAGTCTTGGACACAGCAGTTCCCAAACCATGGTCAGTGTGCTCTCTACAGCACATGGCCACTCACCGTTTGTGCCATGGCCGACAATGGTATAAAGCATGACAAAACTGGAGAAATTCTTATGTAGAAGTTCCATTGTTTGAAGTGGAAAAGATGGAAGAACAACAGTTCTGTCAACAGCTTCTGCTGGTGGTGGCAAATCTCACCTTCGCTGGAATATCTGCTCAAGAATTCAATTTTCTCCAGTTTTGCTGTGCCCTATTACAAAGTTTGCCACCCTAATATTTGAATACAAAAATGAAATATCCAGTTTGCCATTTTCCATCTGGTACTGGTTAAACTTCAATTCAGACTGGCCAGTGTCATATTGCAATTTTACATGATATATTTGTCCTTTTTTAATGAGTGTATTTTCATAATTTTATGTTAAACGTAAATTTAAGCAGTCATTTTGAGTGGGGCATTGACAGAAAGTCCCACAGCCACCACTGCAGATTCTTTTGCCTTAATAATAGCATCAGTCTTTTCATCTTTGTACCAGTTTACTGAGATATTTTCTGTCCATTTTAGCCCACACTAGAGGTCCTGTGTGCTTATTTCAGCATTTCACTGGCTTTTCCAAGCTGAGAACTGGGACTGAGGTCTACGGATTTTTCTAGTCAGTTTGTGTCCCAGTGTTCTTTCATGTCTGTTGAGCCAACCGAGGCAGATATGGACCTGTGTGACATCCAGGAGCGTGGTGAGCTACAGTGGACAACACCGAGACCAATGGATCTCAAGAAACTGTTGTAATTTGTAGCTGACAAGATTGACAGAGTCAGTTGGATGACAAAAGTGATACGTGATGGTTTTCATATTTGATGACAGTTGTTACAAAACATGAAATTCAATCACTTTTGGTTAGTAACTGGGTGAAGTTGCCTATTTATATTTAACGAAGTGATCTGAATAATATTTGTCTACAAAATTAGTGAGTAAATGAACACACCTCTTGTAGTCAGTGAAACACTGTCACACTGGTAGGTGAATGTGAACAAATGTGTTTTCATCCAACCAGAATAGTATGCTAGCATTATACCAATGGACTGAACTTGCATCTTCCATAGAAATGTACAGTTGCCTAAAGCACGTTCTTGTATTAGCCTATAATCTATTATATGTGGTGAATTGTTAGCTTAAAGTCTTTAACAGTAATGTTAGCCTAGTATTAAATAAGCATTTTAACAAGAAAATATTTGAAACACTAAACATTACGACTAAAAATCACATTTGGTTGTCAAACATCAATGAGAACGCCAATAATAAGGCTCTGAGGCTACTGAATAGCATTTATCCACTGTAGACTTTGTTCACTGTACTGCACTCTTAAAAATGAGACCATTTTTGGTAGAAATAATAGTATTGCATTTTATAAATGTGCTATAGCCTTCCAAACAACCAGATCTCTCCATGACTGATTTCTCAGGGATAAAGAGAGGTTGGGAAATGGCCATGAAAAACTAAGCTGCAAAAAGTTTTGGCCTTTAAAATCACAAAAATGCTAGAAAATACATGAGAACAGGGTATTGACCCTTATAAGGTCTTCGGGTCTGTGGGATCCGTTTTCAGTTTTTAGCTCAAGAAAAATTATACAAATAATTATTTTTTCAAACTGAGATTCATCGGCCTTGGCTACCCTCATTTTCCCTTCCTCCTCTCTGGGCCTGTGTGTATGAGAGAGAGAGAGAGAGAGAGAAGAAGGAGAGAGTAAAGCAGGTGAATGGACCTAGGTGTGAGCCACCAGTGCTGTTCCCGCACAAGGTTGCAACATTGTTGCAAA
>JBBIGA010000106.1:7054148-7064148 GCA_037576975.1 Alestes dentex | reverse complement strand
AATCCCCTTTTATACATTTACATTTTTGATTTTTCTTCTTATCATTACTATTACTATACGTGTTTTCAAGAAAACTGAACATGATCCAGAGCTTAAATCATAACTCTACACCATATAACCATGTACTTATATTAGGTCTTTATTTATTTTATTTTAGTCATTTATATCTTCATTTTTTGGGAGGGGGGCTTTATGTTTTTATTTTTTTATTTCATTTATTACTCCTAAGTGATGTTACACCACATTTAGTACATTCACACCCCACCCACCCACCTACCCCCATTGTGTGGCCTCTTCTTTTACTTTACGGGCACTCGAAAATCCGTTTCCTGGCTATGAGCTCTGTGCTGTTGCAGGCGAGACGTCCCGTGTTAGATTAGCGGCCCCTGACACTCGCTGGCCCCGTAAATCACCTTTAGATTTGGATGATCACTCAGCTGCTCCCTGTTGCCCCTCCCTGTGGCCCTGCTGTCCCAGAGCGGGCCCCCCCGACACACACACCCCCACCCTCAACCCCCCCAGGGCCTGGGTGGGTGAGCGGAGGTTGAGCCAAGTGTTATTAAGCTGCGATCGTCCCCAGCTAGCTCACTCTCTCCCTCCATTCCCCAGTGAGACGTAGAAGCATCTCGGCTCGGGCCGCGTCTCTGCTTTCATGTCTGAGATCAGGGTAGTGGGGGGTGTTTGTGGGAGGGGGGGATTTGGGGGGGGGGGTCGTGGCTCTCTCTCTCTCTCACCGAATATGTAATAAGTGGAAGGGCCCTCGGGGGAAAGGGAGCACAGCAGAGAGAGCAGGACGTGGTGGCTTTTTTTTCAGGGCTGGTAGTGGGAAGGGGGTGGGTAACGGGGGGGTAGGGGACTATGCAAACTGAACTAGGCCAGAGTATGTGTCTGCTGCTCAGTTTGGCACTACACAGGCCTAGATTCTGGAGGAAAACACAATAAATGCTCAGCTGGCAGTCTAACCAGATCATCAAAAGTGATAGTTGAAAAATGTAATATATACAGTTTCCATGATTTTCCCTTTTACCCCAAATGTAGTCAATCAGCCGAAACATGTCCAAATGTTACTGAATTTTAATAGTTTTGTACTGGAGCTTCAAAAATGGACATAACAGAAGCACTGTATGTCCCACCAATTAGCCCTGTGCAAACCGCATGTATAAGTTAAATGTGTGAACTTATTAAGTAATCTCAAACAGACTGGCGGTTTTAATGTTGCTACTTGGTTAACGGCATAGTCTAAATCTGCAGAATTAATGAAGTTAAACTAGGGCAGATCAAAACATGTCTAACGTGTTTACGTTTACACTTTGTAACGTACAGTACTGAAAAGTCTTGAGCCCCCCCCCCCATCTCTTTCTTTATATTTTGCTTTGAATCACCTTGTTGGTGCAAAAATACTATTTAATGCTTGTCATCCTCTCTTATCTTTGGCATACTTAGCAGATTAAAAGAAAAAGATGGGAACAAATGTTTCACTGCAACAGACTGCAAAGTGCCTAAAGATACAAAGTGTCTAGATAAAGGAATTCCAACCATTCAGTATTCAGCAGCACCAGTATACTGATCACCGCCTGATCACCTGGAATCATCTACACTTGTTCCCTCACTGGTTCAGGCCTTAAGTCAGATGCTTTGTTCTGCTTGAAAGATTCATACTTAGGTCACTGTGTGGCGTAACAATCAAAAAACATTCCTCTGAAACCGGTCAGGTTCAGGGACTGGACTATAAAAGAGAGCCTTTGAAAGTCCTTCAGGAAGCCTGGAGAACTGTTCAAGACTGTAAAATACAAGAAAGTCTGGATCTTTGGAGGTAAACTAAGGTGACTTTTGCACAGTACTGTATATCTAACATACTGCCCCAACTCTTTCATAACACTAATGCATCTCATCCAGCCAATCAAGTCTTCTGAGTAGTTTATTAGCCAGCCCAGGTGTAGCAGACTGTGGGTAGAACTCTCGAGCAAGGTATTTCTACAGGACCAGGGCTGGTGACCTCTGGTCCTAATGATTTTCTATCATACTTCCCAGCTTGTTAGTGTGTGACCTCAAGCGATATCAATAAAATAAAACTACTTAGTGATGGTGACAGAAACAGATGTATAAGAGGTTTCTCTAGCTTGCAATACCAGCACAGTTGAAGTTGGTGAATGCTCCCACTTTGCCACTTCGATACATCAGATGTTTAATCCTAACATTTTCCAGTGTAGTAAGATAACTTACGTCCGATTTTTTGTTGTTTATTTATTTAAAGGGGATGATAAACATTAGCTACATCTCCATTCAAAAGATAAAAAAGTTGACATGGGCCATGAAAATGCTAATTAACTTAATATTTTATGAATGTCAACATTTTTTTCTGTTCAAACGTAGCGCCAAATATTTAGCGATGGAATTTGTTTTTCTCAGAAAAATGGATAATGGCTTACCCACAAATGTAGGGCCGTATGAGAGATTTTCCTCACATGCCTCGAACAACAAACACAAACAGTATGGGAGAGAGGGATATAGTTAGACTGAGGAGGGGACAGGAGTGTTTTTAAAAGGAATGCTTCCTCTTTTACTATTCACGGAGAGAAATGTCCAGAAAAAGCTACAACCTTTCTAAATGGAAAGTGTTCAGACGGCTCTATATGGCAGAGGTACTGTATATGATCTCTAAGGAATGGTTCCTATTATTAAAGAAAAAAATGCACAAAATGTTCCTGATGACACCAGAAAAGAAAAGAATGAAAAAGCTGCAACATACAGAAAATTAGACAAGGAAGCATGTCAAACACAACTTCTTTTTAATGATAATTTAGTGAACACCGAACACAGTGCTGTATTATTCTGACAAATTTCACCCACTAAAAACGTTCTGTTGATGAAACAGGTTATAAATTTGAAATGTGAAAACTACACTCTTTCAAATTGTTACTTCTATATAGAAATGAACAACAACATTTTTATTGCTCACAATTTGCGACAGACGTCAATAGAAGCATAGACACTGTTACATAAAAATGCAACAGATATATGCAACATGTATGTAGCCCTTCAATCCCACACTAACTGAAACTGCCTTTAGAACAGAACAGAAAAGACAGGAGAAATGTATGCATGGACATGTAAGTACATTAATTTAAAAAACTGAATGCCCCTGACCATGCCATTCCCCAGCCTGCGTGTGTGTCCCCCCAAACCCAGGCTGTTGAACATTTTCAGTGGAAACGACTATTGCAATGGAAAGACTAAGACTTCAGAGAAGACCTTCTGGAAGCCCCAGTTACGCCACTAACTCTCAATCAAATGCAAAACTTGGGCAGCTAGATGCCATAGATAACAGAGACACTGCAAACCTGTTACATACAAGGCCAAATATATGTTGATGTCTGTTAGAAGCTTTAAATTTCAGTATTTAATCTCTGTGTCACCGGCATTAGCTTAGTGCTACCGTATTATTAGCCCCATTACTGTAACCCCATCAGGAAGGAAGCAGAAACACTTTATCACAGAGATGGGTTTTTTTGTCTACATTTTATGGCCAGAACTGAAGGCCTAGCTCTAATAGTTATGGTTCACTGATGGATTTTGCCAACATTCTGTAGGGCTGTCCAACTTCACAACAGAAGCCAAAACAATTCACTGAACCATTTAGGGGAAAATGTAATTATGCAGCAATACATTTGTGCACACAGCCTGAATTAAAGTGAAGTGGGCCCTTAAAGTTACACATTAACACACCACATCACACAGTGTGAACTTCTTTCTCTGCATTTAACACATTCACGAGTGGCACAGCGTGTGGGGACGGTACCTTGCTCAAGGTTACCTCAGTGATGACACTAGTAGTCCTGGGATTTGAACCCACAACCTTCTGATTGCAGGGGCAACTCCCTAACCACCAGGCCACCAGCCTCCCCAGTGTTACCAAACTGTAGCTTAAATGTATGAAGTCACTTTTCTTCTCTCATAGATTATTCCTCTTGTTCTTGAAAGTATATTGTCATAATGGATGAAGCCCATTTACACCTCACACACACTGCACCACCTCCACATCTCACTCAAGCCGCTCCAGGGCCATGAGCATACCAGCTTATTACTGCTCATATTTATAATATCATTTTTAGCAGCATATAGGTATTGGCATGATGATGTGCTCTGTCAGTTTTAGCCCTCCAGCATGTTTTGGTTGAAACGTGTCATCTGGCATATTGTCACCCGTTTCCTCCAAATGGCTCAGTAAGATTTTTTTTCTTAATGTTAATTGCTTCACCAGAGAGGACGACGCATTATCACACACCTAATCACGCTCTTTCATCTGCGATATTACAGAAAACTGCCAGCATTCAGAGATATAAGACCACTTTAGCTTTAGTTTAAATCAGTTCAATTTAACATTACTGTCACTATCCCAACACAGCAAATGCTTTCTCAATGTTCTCATTGGTGCAATGTGTATGGTACACACCAACAAACTAGTTGTAGAACGGTACACTGCAAGTTTGTGTGGTCATTTTTTGTCTGTGATATAAACTTGTCATGACTGTGTTGCCTTTTGATGTTATTAATGTATAAAGTTACATATAAAAATGATCAAATATTCAGTTAATATTGTGAACCAAAAACTGGATCCCAAAATTTTGCCATGACATGGTGACAGGCTCCTGAGAGAGCCTCAAGACCAAAGTATTAAATATCCATTAAGTAGCTCTAACTGAAGTTAAACAAGGTAACATTATACTGCATTACCCCACTGAAAGAGGCCACTGCTATAAAGAAATATCATTGCAATGAAGGGGTGCACTTGGTCTGCAATAAAGTTTAGGTAGGTGATTCATGTCAAATTACAACCACATGAATGCCTGAACCAAGGTTTCCCAGCCGATCATTGCCCAGAGCATCACACTGCCACTGCCAACTTGTCTTCTTCCCATAGGGCATCCCTGTTCAATCCTTCCTCCTGATAAGCATATGCATCCAGCTGTCCACATGATGTAAAAGAAAACATGATTCATCACAGCAGACCACTTCTTCCATTGCTTCATGGACCAGTTCTTTTGCTCCTGTGCCCATTGTATGCACTTCCGGCACTAGACAGGGGTCAGCATGAGCATTCTGACTATGCAGCCCCATACAAAGCTAACTGAGATTTACAGTGTGTTCTGACACCTGTCTATCACAGCCAACATTAACTTTTTCTCTGCAACTGGTGCTAAAGTAGCTGCTCTGTGGGCATGGACCAGAAAGGCTAATCTTCACTGTGCATCATTGCACCCATGCACCAGTTCAACCGGTTGTCCTTTTGACCAGAATTGGTAGGCATTTTGGAAACACCCTACAAGACCTGTTGTTTAGGGGACCACAAAGAGGGACCACCTCCATATGAAAGTCTTTTGTTTCTGAAGGCAGTGTCATTAAAGTCCCTGTTGGTTTTATGGTGAGGCATCCCATTACTTATGGACAAAAGTAATGGGACGCCTGATCCCCGTGAAAACCAGCTGAGGCCTAGAACTATGTGCTGCACGCGCCCACGCGAGCACAAAAACACAAAAAAGCAATGAACTTTCAAAATAAAAAGTAAAAAAAACCCACACATGTTAATGCCTGATAAAATAATTGTCGGCGTTCAGTAAATAATGCACTAACGTGATGATAATGCGTTAACATGACCAGCCCTAACACACATATATATGATATACAGTCTAGTCAAAATATGTGCTGCGATCACGCTTTAGGGCTTTTTTTTTTGTGCACACAGACTGAACACAGATTATCACCAATGTTCAGTGAGAGCAGCAGTGGCTGCACGTTCCAGTTAATTTGTCAGTCAGAGGTTGAGCTCATTCGTGGTTGTAGCCTCTCTTTCTCACTCTAGTCGTGGAGCTTATGGACTCTTGTTACAGTGGAGGTCAGTTCACTGTTGCTTTTGTTAGTTTTCTGCTTGGTGATTTATCTATAGGTGTCATGTGAGCAATGTCCAGCACAGTTTCCTGAAGGTAATGTTTAACAGCCATTTAAAATCGCAGTTGAGAGGCCTGCGATTCGGATTCTATTGCAGCAACATTGTGTGCGAGCAGATGGATCGAAAGGTCAAACTATGAAAATGTGTTATCTGTGTTTAAGAAATGAGCAGCCTTTATCACATGTTAACTTATTAATATCCTATAAGCTGATATATAAAAGCTTGCTGGAGCTAATATCTTATGTAGATAAATGACAGGTATACATGCCTTAATATGTGTTTGTACAGCTGTGTTTTGTCATGCGTTCTGTTTTATACACAGAAATTTACATGGTTGCTGACATACCAATGTCTGCTTTAGCACCATTTGATAATAGTAGCTGCACTCTACATTTTATGAGTATTTCATTATGAACCATTAGAAAACACTTAAAAAGGCCTGGAATCAAATTTCATTTACATATTTTAAAGTTTCATTCGAGACTATATTTTACATAATGTGATATAATGACAGAGAGAATGTGAGTTGTCCTCCTGTATTCGTGTTGTATACTTGTTGCTTGAAGACAAATCCACTGTCAATAACGCAAAAGCACTTTACAGCGTAATCATCTCTTTCCAAACACAGTTGGATATATATATATATAGGATCACATGACACATCCTGAAAGTTGGTGAAAAATAACATCTGAGATATACAGACACAAAGAAACTGTGTGAAATTCTTGTGTTTGTCTTTATGGGCATATTCTTCATGGGTCAAATTTGCAGCTGTCCGGTCCAGTAGCCAGCTAAAATGTTCCAAACTCAATATGTTTGGTCCTATATATAATGTCATTGGAATTTTTAAGTTATTTTGAAGTACAAACATTGCTATGTCCATTCTATAGGTAAGCTTAGGCTCTGGGACTTTGTACTGATAGCTTGAAAATAACTCTTAAGCAAGGCTTGAATGCTATTGTATAGCAACTCCAGCAACTGAAACTATAGTTAACCACTTCTAAAGCAACTCACTTACCATTTGTCGAAGCATGTTGCTATTCTGAATGACAGTTCATTGCGCACCAGTGGGGGGATGCAGGAAAAAATATATCGGGAACATTTAGCTGGCCTTGTAGGTTGTAACTAAATTAAGGAAAACACTTAACACTGTAGTTCTATTAAAAGAAAAGCTTTCAGAACTAAATCTGCAGTGTAATTACAAGATGAAATTATCTTAATGGGTAGGATAGCATGGATATTTTTGTTGCAAGCTAAGCATTTTAGTTACTGTGTTACATGCTAGTCTGTTAAACCATGATCAAGGTGACAACAATTGGACTAGTCACAGTATACTAGTTCGGACTGGACTACAACACTGCATACCAGCAGTTTGAGCTCCTGTTTTTGTAAAAGTCTCCTGCCTAAGCTTCTTTCTGCCTGTTCACTTAATCCCCCAGAATTATTAGGGGCATCAATATCTTTAGCATATTGGCTACGGCTCTGAGACACTATCTGGTTTCATTATTGGTGTCAGCTCAATTATAGCTCACACTGGAGTGTTTTTCGACCATCTAATAGCATCAATCGACAGGACTGGTTGACGAGACACCACCCCACCTCTTAAACTCCCCCTCACCACCAATCCACCCCAACACCCCCCCAACAACGTCGTGTGTGCGCTAATGTAGCGGGCCGTAGGACAGCGGCATGCGTAATGGAGGCAGCAGCTGATGCAGCCGTGCCCATTTTCATCAAATATTAATGAAATGGAAGCACACACTAAGGGCCGAGGGCTGGAGCAACACTCGACTACTGCCACTGCTGCAGAGAGAGAAGTGGGGGGGGGAGTGGAATGTGTTTGGAAGTGCTGTCTGATGACCGTAATTAGGACCTCTCTCCAATTAAAAATTCAGCAGCTCCTAGTTTATTTGAGAGCATGAATCTTTCTCCTTGCTGCAGCATTTATTTCCTTTTACAAAGTATTTTCTTTTACGATGCTAATTGAACCAGGCTTTTTAGTCTCCCCCTCCCTTCTGCACTCACTCGCTCCCTTTCTATCCATTTCCCTCTCTCTCTCTCTCTCTCTCTCTCTCTCTCTCTCTCTCTCTTTTCCCCTCTATGACCATCATGACTTTGGCTAGTTGCTTTTTGGCTTTCGGTTAGCGATATTCACTTTCAGTCTCTGCACTTTTCTTCCTCTCTTTTTTTAGTGCATCTCTCTATTAATGTTGGTCAGCTTGTGGCCTCTGACCTGCAGCTTTTAAAGAGACTGGCAAAAAATGTAATTTACAGCACTTTCCTTCATTACCCCGAATGCAGCCAGTCACCCATGTTTGTTGTCTGAAGTTTGTTTCTGAAGTTTTGCATTGGAGCTATGAGACTAAAGTAGCTAAAACATAATAAAAGTTTATAGCCACCAATTAACACCCTGCAAACTGCATGCTGCCATCGTCACACTCTTGCTTTCATCAAGTTAAGTAACCACCAGTACCTTTGCTTATTTGTTTCTGATACTGTATGAGGCTCTATTTCTATTGAAATACACAATAGCACTTTGCCTAGCTTAAAGCAGTCGCAGCAGCCACTCTAAAGCCCTTGCCTACACATCATCTTAGTTATCTTCTAACTGTCACCTGTTCTGTGATGAATTTTCTATAAACTGGAAAAGAATTATTACTCGTTAGTAAAGTGATCGTCTTGTCATATGTGAACACATCACAGCACACAGTGTGAACAGTGTGAAATTCTTTCTCTGCAATTAAACCCGTTCACCAAGTGAAGCAGTGAGCAGCCAGGAACACAGTGCCCAGGGAGCAGTGTGTGGGGATGGTATCTTGCTCAAGGGTACCTCAGTGGTGCCACTAGCAGTCTTGAGATTAGAACCCATGACTTTCTGATCGCATGGTGAACTCCCTAACCATCAGGGCGCCAGCTGCCTAGTATAGTATAATAACAATGATCAAATAATAATGAAATCATTATCATTTCTTTTCTTTGGTACAATTTAATTCTGGTCGGACTAAATCTGTTTTTTTTTACATCAGATCTGCCAGAGAACCAATCAGGTCAGCTAGTTTAAATCACATTTTTTCTTTGCACTGTTGTACGACAGTGCCAACTCATAACGTGAGCCTGTGTGACATTCTAGAGCTTCAAGATAACAAGGCTCAGGTTGGCTTCTTATAAATGTATGGTGAACTATTAAAGTTATTTTACTGGATGGAACTACACTTTGAGCACAAAGCTAGTATCTCCATTCAGTAAAGCAACTAAACTGACTATGAAAACACATCTCTAATCTACACCCTGAACTTCTGTAACATCGCTGCTGTCTCAGTAAGCAGAGGTCCAGTCAGCACATCTGTCTCTCAGCATCTTTGAGTTATGATGTGATCTGACATGCTCACACAGTTCTGAACAGGCAGCAGCTCCAAGTGTTTGACTCATTTAACTATTATTTAATTAATTAATATTTCACATGACATGACATAACATGTCTAAATGCTTATCCTGTGCTATATCTTTATCATTACAGGAAACCAAATAACAAGAGTTTTAAATTATACGGAGGGACCAAATGTCCTTTTATAAACAATAAAGCATAACATGTCAGTTATGATGTCCTGGGAATTTTTTGCTCATACCAGATATGTTTCTTTGCTTCTTTACATTAAATGAACCAAAACATTTTTTGATTATTATGCATGCTTTGCTTTTTTATATGTTAGTTATGACTCTATATGTAGATATAGTAGTATATAATTATCTTAGTATTTAGCTACAGTAATGTATACCACAATAGAAAACTCCCATAAACATGGAATGTGTGTGTGTGTGTGTGTGTGTGTGTGTGTGTGTGTGTGTGTGCAGTGAAATCAGTTATATCTCAGGTCTGTGCAGAGTATGAATGCACCATAATACCGTTATTAGTCTCTCCCCTCTGTGACCTTTCTCTCTTTCTCTCTCCTCTTTCACTCCTTTTCTCCTTCTCTTTCCTCTCTCTCTCTCTCTCTCTCTCTCTCTCTCTCTCTCTCTCTCTCTCTCTCTCTCTCTCTCCCTCTCTCTCTCTCT
>JBBIGA010000106.1:6998054-7009026 GCA_037576975.1 Alestes dentex | reverse complement strand
ACTCTCTCTTTCTCTCTCTCTCTCTCTCTCTCTCTCTCTCTCTCTCTCTCTCTTTCCCTCTCTCTCTGACTCTCTCTCTCTCTCTCTCTCTCTCTCTCTCCCTCTCTCTCCCTCTCTCACTCCCTCTCTCGCCCGTACACAAGACCAAAAGTGCAGGCACATCATTTATTGATAAGACAAAAAGAATGTAATGAAATTATCAATGTTCTTGAATTAATTATGAACATGATTAAGAAAGCTAAAATCTCAGGAGCCTGGATCCCATTACCCTTTCAGTCTCAGGGATTGCTTTCATTCAGACACAAGCTGAAGGAGCCCCACACACACTCCTCTTTTCTCTTTTCTGCCCGCCGTGGAGCGGCTCTTTTCTCCCTCTCTTCCCTCCTTTCCCGCTGTCTCACTTCGCCGGCCTTCTCTCGTCCCCATGCCGCTGCCGGCCTCCAGACCAGAACCTGCAGCCTGCAACAGTTTCCTCTCTGAGGGGTCCTGACCCCCACCACACACGGACCACCAAACCAAAGGTAAGGATCAGCACTGAGGCTTTAAATTAGCAAAGTTAATCCGGTGCACGTTAATCCGATCCATTTACTACTGCTTTTACTGTCCACTGGACGCCAGCATTACATTTGCATTCATTATGTGTAAAGGAAAAAAAGGGTTGTTATGCTAAGGCTCTAAATTAGCCCAGACAAACCAGTGCATGCTAATCCAGTCTCAGTGGAGCTACTTTTACTGTCCAGAGTACACACTGGTTGCATTTACCTTCACTTTGCATGGAAATAAATGGTTTATTGCACTATAAGAGGCTGAATGAAAACAGACGACTCTGTGCATGCTGCTCTGATCGGTTGTTTTTATACAGTTATTGAATACATTTATACTATGGTTAAAAGGTCCTTATTGCACAAAGGCTCAGCTGTCCCCATTTAGAGAATACTCTGTGCATTTTAACTTATTATGTTTTGGTCAAATCTGTTGCACTGAGTAGCCTTAGACTTAAGCATCTTCTTGGAACTTTAACCAGGATCCAAGTTGTGTGACTTTGTTTTACTCTGGTACGTGAGCAGTCCCTTAACAAAACTCTGAAATTTACATTGAGATAGATTTCGATTATCAGGCCATGACAAGGCACTTGCTCATTTTTGATTAAAATGATTAACATGGGTTATTCAACATCTGTCATGTCAATATTGAATATTTTCATTAAAATGCAACAGTAAATGAATAAATGAAAAACTCCTTTTTGACTCGAGTTGATTAGAATACACTTAATCACTCCTGGACCACCCAAGTCAGGTTCTAAATGACAAATGAAGCTGTGCTTTCAGGCTTAGTTGGGAACTTAAGTTGAACAACTGTTTAACTGTTGTACACTAATTTAAATGTGCAAAATAAAAATAATTAATTAATTGAATGCAAAATACATTTAAGCAGGTATAATAAATGATGGAGAAAAAACATTGGACTCAAACGAACAAACATTTCAAAATAAATTGTTTCTACAATTATTCAGACTTGATTAAGAACTTAGACCATGTAAACACACAGACACACAGACACACATACTCACACACATACATATATTTATATATATATTTATTAGTAGGTATGGCTGAATTAGTCAGTATGCAGTATGATGCAGCAGTGGTGTGTGTGTGTGTGTGTGTGAGAGAGAGAGAGAGACAGTGACTACTGGCAATTACTCTTGTGTCTGGCCACATGGGAAAAACTCTCTTTCTCCCCAAAGGCATGGAAGTGAAGTCTCTTTCTCTCTCTCTCTCTCTCTCTCTCTCTCTCTCTCTCTCTCTCTCTCTCTCTCTCTCTCTCTGTCTCTCTCTCATTTTTCTAAATCACATATTCACTCTCTTGCATCCCTCTCACACCAGCTACCCGCACACACTCACACACGCACACGCTATCTGCATTGCAAACCAACTCTAGAGGGAATGCTCGCTCTGTACAGTGGGACAGAACTTTTCATTGGAAAGATCATGACATCATGTCCCCCGCCTGCATTAAATTATGCAGCTTCATTCTCTCAGTTATCAGAGCTAGGTGCTATAAAGGATGCCTAATGTTATATTGCAGCTGTATCACCGTCACCAAAGCAAGGCAGGTTGGTCATTATATTTAGATACAAATATATTCATTACAATTAGAGCTATCACTGCCTTTTAACGCTATAATTAATTTAATCTAATTTCAGACAATTAAACGTAATGGCATAATTAACTGCACACTGATTTGCAGTGCTTAATTGTGTAAGCAATCACATATATTTACATTTAATTTGCATTCTGCATTGACAGGTTTGAATATGCGCTTCTGATGTTTTTACATTTAATATAATGAGAAAAAAACAAACACAAAAAACAGAACAAGAGGGTACGCACAATATTAACTTGTGATCATATTAAAATAATAAAACATCTCCTGTTCTACTTATAAATACAAATGTAAGATGAAAGTTTAAAATTGTCACTTTTTTCAGAATTTCTCTGCTATTTTTCAGCCGTAAATCAAAACATATGAATATCCAATTACACCACACTTCTGTTATCGCCATGGAAAACTAAAACTTCCATGCAAAAAAGTAAAGGACTGCTACTTTTACAATCCAGCTTCACAATTAATCATCCAAGTAAGACGTTTATTTACAGGAGAGCAACCATGACATTTATGTTACTCAATATTGTATTACTGTCAAATACTGTCAAATAAATTTAAAAACTGTAAGAAATGAATGAAGGAATCGCTTTGGTAAATAAGATGTGTGAGAGTGAGGAACTTTTAAACATACCTCACAAAAATGGTTCTTCTATGGCACTGATCAAGCATCCTTGAGAGCGTATGCTGCATGTATTTCTATTGCAAATATAACGCTTTCTTACAAAACAACACACACTGACTGCTGTACCTGAACCTGAATCTTGCAAGTCTGAAGTTAAAGACTCTTTATTTTACAGTTAAAATTGAGTTTCCTATTAGACTAGGCAAAATCTCTGGTCCCTAACTTTCATTATTTTCCCCCAAACATTTTGCATATGTATGTCACATACTTTTCTGCAAATGACTCTAGACAAGAGCATCATCCAAATGCTGTAAACATAAAGCTGTTTACATTAAGCTGTCTTCATCGAGCAGGTAGGTCATTATCATAGACCAGCACTCATTACAAGTATTCTTTCATATATGAAGTAGAAAACCAAATAGTTTACCAGTTGCATGGAATGCTACTTATCAACTGAAATCTGAGATATATGTATAGAACATGCTCTTTCTGTTCCGCAGATCCTGATTATTCCTGGCCTTTTCTTTACATGAGTGAAAAAAGAAAAGAAAAAAAGCCCCCAGTTGCACATCCTTAGCACATCCTGAAATGGAATATATTGCAATAGGTTGTCAGTATGTTCCAAACAATAGTACATATCATGATGCATTTTTAACATATAATGGTTTTGCAAGTCTAGCACAGCATGCGCATAATTTGGTTGCTCTGTTAGACACTTAACTCATACAAAAATGAAATATATTCACGTTATACTTTATATTATGGAACACATTTTCAACATCTTGCAATATATTCCATATTTGTATGCTTAGAATGATCCTTGGTGTCCCTGGCCTTGTAAAAAGGGCCTTACAGCAACTCTGTAAGGGTTAATGGGAGCGCTGAAAGCAAAGCAGGCTGGCCATTTTAATACTCCAGCACTCATTACTGCTATTCTTTATACTTGATATTCTAATATAATACAGTAGAATGTACATGAAATGCTTATTATTAGCCAACAGCAGATGAATTCTGCACTAGGCAGTGTGTTTGTATATTCTTGCAGTCCCTAGCCTTGCACAAAGGACAGAGCGACTCTGTAAGGGTTAATGAGAGTGCTGTGGGCCCAGAGATTGATCCACGTATTGGATCTCACGCGAGGCTGCTGTTACTGGATATTAGCCTGCGCTATCGGCCAGCCGAGATGGCCCCGTGATAACAGGCGCTTTGCAGAGAGGATGCTCCTCCAGGGCAGATACGGTTTCCTGGCCCCCACGGGACGCCGGCTAGCACATGCTGCTGAGCTCAGGAACTTTTTACCTCATCGAGTAAATTCAGGCCCTTATCAAGTTACAGGCCAGTCTTCTTCCAATTGCAGAAATATTTTAGCCCGTTGTCATTGGGCCGCACTCTAAAAGGCACCGAGAGCAGGCATTAAAACGCACCTGCTCTTCATTGATAACGGGAAGGATTTGGGTGGAGATGGTTTGTTTTGTAATCAAGCGCGTTATGTTCTTCAAAGACGGCTGAAAAACTGTGGAGGATCAGCACTTAAATGGCTTTAAGCAGGGAACATGCCAGAGATAATAAAGCTTTAAGAGGGATAAGTGCTACCTCAGGACGTCTATGCAGGACTCATTCATTTGGTCATTAAGATGACACCAGCCAGCCATGCGGGGCAAAAGAGCCTGAAAAATTGGCCTGAATTCACACAGCGGTTTTAATTAGCCAAAGTTCGAAAATGCCAATAGTGTAGCTGATGTTGCATTTGGTACTCCAGAAGCAGCAGAAGTACCCTGTAATGAAGTAGTCTGAACATAATGGCTCCCCCTCTCCTCTTTCAGAGGGGTTTCCAGTTTCCTCTAGCAGCGTCTGAGGCCCAGCGGAGAGGGAACATACAGTTAGCTTCAGAAACTGCTTCAGCTCCAGTGCCTGCGCTGCAGCGGGACTAGCCAGGTGGCATCTGGTGTCCGCTGCTTGCCAGCAGTACACAGCCCAGATGGCGCGTTAAGCAGGCTAATTATTTCGACACAAAACTCTGAAATTGGGGGCCGCCAGGGTCCGGTTTCCCTGTTTTGAATTTTACTCATTGGGCTTTGTTTCAGAACTTCTTACACTGTGGATTAGTGTTTCATTTCTGTTTCCCTTCAGGCTCCTGCAGACCAGCATCTACCTGCAAATGTCTCTTAGGCTCATGTGGACTATGGATGATGCAGCTGGTGTCACTCTTCTTGTCTCCTACAGACTAACAGTTAGCTGCTAGTGCCTCTTAGCCTCAAAATTAACCAATCATTCACTTCTGTCTCTCAGGCTTTTAGGCTACTGTGTGAGCTGTTGTTGGCTTGTAGGCTCCCACAGACAGGCAGTATGCTGCTAGTGCCTCTTAAGCATGCAGTATTTTTTATTTTAGCTATTGCAAAAATCCTCCAAAAATATTCCTATGTGTAGGAATGCAACATTGTTCGCTTCCCTATTGCGTAAATGGAGAACTAAAAGCTAAATCTACTGGTCACAGGTCAGGGCTGAAACATTTCTGACCACCCTGAGAATATCTTCTTTGGCCCTTGGACTCCTTCAGACAAGCAGTTCGCTCTTTGGCTATCGTAGAATAATGGTTAGCTGTGAGTGCCTCTTAGGCTTTTAGACTTCGGCACAGTAGCTGTTCAGTACTTGTGCCTCTTTGATTCCTGCAGACTACTTTAGTGCTAGTTCCTTTCTGGCTCCTGCAGATTAGTGCTGAGCTCCCTGAGCCTCCTGGACACATGCAGACAAGTGCTGACCAGTTATTGTCTCTTAGGCTCCTGCATGCTAGCGGTTAGCTGCCCCGTGTCTCAATCTGACTAAAGTCTTAATCCAAGTTTAGTTTGAGTAAAAGATGTGTTGCAACTTGATATTGGTAAGATATTAGAGATAGATTGGGACATTAAATGCTCAGACCCTTCCACTGACTCACATACAGAGTTTTTCAAAATACTGTGGTGCCTTATTCAGCACCACACATATGATGAGTTTTATGACAGTAAAAGGAGAATCACACTTATACAGAGATGAAGAGACAACCCATGTGTTAATCATTTTGTCAGAAAAATACAAAGGAAAATTCTTGTCAAGCTAGTGTGTAAACGTAACCATTCTCAAGCAGGATTAGACCTATATTTTCCAGAAATTCACATCTAACCATAAACACTCCGACAACAAAACTATACAGAAGGTTTGTTGAACCCTGTTTCAATGCCAGGAACATTTGAGCAAATAAAAACACAGTCTTTCTGGTTAATGGTCGCCTTTCCCTCCTTTAGTGGCCTGCCTGTTATAGTGTCCAGCAATATGGCCACTGAATAATGAACCAATAAAGTCTCGGTCATGGCAGGGAAGCCCACGTATGGGTGCATGCAATAAGACCTCAGTCCCTCTCAACCTCTCTCCTGAGGCCACGAAACCGGCTGTGCTGCCTAAGCCACATCACGTCCCATAATCAGGGTCACTTATGGAGTCAGGACTAACTACTCATTCAATAAGGAAAACCGGTGTTCTGCATGGCCACTGGACCTTTCCTTGACTCCAAACAGTCAGTTAAGGCCGAAACAAGGCATCCAACCTTATTGTAGCGTCCACAGCTAGGCGTGAGCTTATTGTCTTGTTCTGGATATGTTTGGTGATAAGATTGTGTGATATGAGGTGTATGTCTTCTGAATGAGGTTTGCTGTCTGCCTTATGATGCCCCTGTTGATAACTGTGCTTAGTTTTCTCTATCTCTATTTTTTTCTTTTAACAAGTGAGATAAAGTATCATATTTTGGTTTTTTTTAGTACTGTTTAGTTTTTTTTTTACTCATTCTTGTCAACAGGGACACAGAAAGGTGTTTTAGTTTGGTTCTAAAATTCCTAGCAACATATATATATATATATATATATATATATATATATATATAATCATTATTGGTTTACAGTGGAATGGGTTGTACTGGGGAGTTCAGCATGTAGAAGTAACAAATAAGCAGCAAAAAATACATCATGCAAACTCCTCATAGAGCAGGGCCACATAGTGCTAAAGTGTGCGGCACATAAAACTGCCTATCCTTGGTTGCATTGCTTGTTACTGAGTTCCAAACTGCCCCCTGAAACGTAAGCCAAATAACTGAGCATCTAGAGCTTCAAGAAATGGTTGCCATTCCACCACTGTACTCTGAAGCAGTGGAAGTGTGCTCTCTGGACTGATGAATCATGCTTTCCAATCTGGATGTCTGATGGATAAATCAGGGTTTGGCAGATGCCAGCAAAACCCTGTCTCCTGGAATGCACAGTATCAACAGTGTAGTTTGGTGGAGGTGGGATGATGGTACTGGGTTGTATTTTGGGATTTGGGACAGGTCCCTTAGTTCTAGTGAATGGTAATGTAAATGCCACTTCTTGTTCTAGTATGATTGTGCCACATGCACAAGGAAGGTCAATAAAGAAATGTTTTGATGAATTTGGTGTGGAGGAACTCCAGTGGCCTGCACAGACCCCATTAATGTCTTCTCATCTAACAGAATAGAAATTCCCACAGGCACACTTATGGCAAATCTTATCAAAACCTTATCAGAAAAGGATAGGCTATTACAGCTGCAGGGTGGGGGCACTCTATTTTATTGTCCATGGTTTGGAATGGGAGTCTAATAGATGTGATGATTAGGTGTCCACATACTTTTGGCCATGTAGGTCATTGTGATCATTGTGCCCATATGGGTGAACTAGGCTGTCACCTAGGGCAGTTCCAGAGGAAGAGCAGCAAATAAGGGAAATGTGTCATAAATTTGTTATATGCAGATGTTGCTCTAACTTTTTTTGTTTAGAAAATTAAAAAACATGCAACCAGACATGCCTAAACTGTTACATGCAATTGTAAAATTGACACATAGAGATGTGATTGTGAGGCAGTACAACATGGAACATTGTATGGCAACTACAGGGGGTGCTGCAGCCTTCCTCACCTACAAATGCACAACGGTGTGTAAGTGTGTAAAATCAAAAATCAAGAACTTTTGAGTATAAAGAATGATATCACAATAAAAAACAAACCATTCTTAAACTACCTCGATTTGCGTGCAATTCTCCTGCCCTAAATCAGTCTGATTCTTCCTCCTGGTGATGAGTTCCTGTAGAAGAATTGACATGCCCATAATAGGCTGTGCTCCCGTCAGTCGTGGAGCGTTTCCAGAAAAACAGTCCATCTCTGTTCTGCACGCTGTCAATTAAACCTGACAAACATCAAAGTGAGTGTGGCCTGAAACAGCACTTTTACCCCAGGGTGGACGGTCCTGCCCTTTTTTAAAACAGCTACAATGGGAAACAAGTCCTTCTTCAAGAGAACAACAGCACTCCAGTAATAAAGGATTGATTTGTCTATACATACTAAAGACACTTTATCATTTCTAATTCACCATTAACATCTGATGTCTCCGGGAATAAAGGATGTTTTCACAAATTTCCCATATTACACTCTGTGGTTAATCAGTGAGTTTTCCAGTGATATTTCCAACATCTCTGTGAATTATGAGGTTGCTAAGTAGGCAAAATAGGATTATTGCTACATACATGCTTCAAGCAAGCTAACATAAGCCAAAATAGCCCAGCTTTCAGCAGAATCTGGTTTGATACAGCTTCAAACAACAAGCCTTTCATTACAGAATATCAGAACCAAGTGCAATAGCTAATTTAGTTCAAGCTGTCAGCTAATTAGCTTCTTGACCAAAGGAGGATGAGTTCCCCTTTTGAGTCTTGGTTCCTCCCAAGGTTTCTTCCTCCCTTTTAGAGAGTTTTTCCTCACCTCTTTTGCCTTTGGCTTACTCTCTAGGGGCTCAGAGCTGGATTCTGTAAAGCTGCTTTGTGACAACACTGGTTGTAAAAAGCGCATAAAAAATAAATGCAATAAAATTGAATTGAATTAATCTAGCTGAACATTTGTCAAGTTACAAGTCACATTCCTTAAAACATACTTCATACTTCAATTTCAGTTGGCTAGCTACAATGACAGCTAGCTAGTACACTTAACTAAATGCTCATACTGGATACAGATTATCCAGCCATTTCAAGTTGTTTTGCTTCGTTCTTTCAAAACCACACATACTTACTTACTGCATGTAGTCTCAATTCTGATTCAACTTGTTCCCCAGAGAGCCATGACTCAGCTTAGACTCACATCCTAGGGATTCAAGATGGTGAGACATGAGTGATACATTTGGTGACTCAAGACTTACCTCTGACTCACATCCTAGATACTCAAGACATGACTGGGGCTCGCACACCTGAGACTTTAGACCCGACTCGGATTCACACCCCAGGGACTTCAGAAACTCAGGACTTGACTCAGACTCATACTGTGCCCCACGGACGTAAGACATTACTTGGGCTTGGGGCTCAGAGACATGACTTAGACTTGGACTCCTGAAACCCCAGCGTCTACTGGTATTGGAATCAGCAGAGTTTCAGATTTTATACATTTCTGGCAAACTTCCCATTACTTATAAATCATGAGTAGTTACATTGATAATACACAGCATGAGGCTAATGTAGCTAACAAATAATGAAAGCTTATATAGACCAGGTAACATGGTGCAAACTGCCTACCCAATCATTGGTCTCAACCAAAAAACACAGCTCTGTGCAAAAGTATTGGGTCATCTAAGGTCTGAAATGAGGTTTGGAAAACAAAAAGGCATAGTAAAAAAGTAAAAAAGTTGCTAAACTATAGTAAAAAAAAAAAAGCTGTGCTATGTCCAAAGGTATCCAGACAGTCCTTATAATAAATGAATGAACCTACTTTACAGTGCACCCACTGCTGACACAGTTATTCAACTGCATACACAGCTATAATATCTTCATTCGAAAGCATTACTAACAGAATAGCATGCTCTGGAGCAACCAAACATGACTCTGAGATCACCATGCTCAATGCCAAAAGGGGGTATAAAACCCCCAGCATTGGACATTGGAGAGGTACTGACTTAGTCACAAACTCATTAGTTTAGTATGTCATACTAAACTAATAATTTAGGATCATTATCTGATTAACCACTTGGACGAAAGCAGGTGGCTGCAAATGTTTGGACATATAATGTATTTACCTGGGCTGTAACCATTCATCTGTTTGTAAAAACATATTAGAATAGGAAACATTAGAATAAACACAATTAAACAATAAATCAGTATTTGTATCAGTTTAACAATTTCTAACCGTCTAATTGAGCCCAATTAGAGGGTTAGAAATTGAAATGATGACCATGATAACAGCCTTTTTATTTTTTACTGCATTACTATTTATTTGTATTTATTATAATGTTAAATATTTTTTATACAGTTAAAAACCCACTTACTGCTGAGATCCATATTAAACCATTTTATAGCTACCCAAGCTTTTGTACCATGCTGAATATTTTGTGGTCTGTGGACTGTGTGGTCTGAAGCACATTTGGCCTATATGAGTCCCATTGTCCATTAATAAAGTAGAGACTATCATAAAACTTAGGACACATGCTGTGGGAGAACGTTAATCATTATCAGAAACACTCGTTCTTCAGCCTTACAGCTGGACAGTTGCCCGCTGCCCTGCAAACTAGGAGCAATAAAGCTATACAACTCTGGTCATTTGTAACTCAGTGTGTCTCTCCCTCCCTCTGTTCCTCCATCCTTCCCTCCTTCCATCCCTTGCTCCCTAAAGAGTGCTCCATCTGCTTTGGGGACCGCTGGGTGCAGCCGTGCAGCAGGAGCAGGATAAGCACACTGCTTCCCTGTCAATACATTTCTATTAGCCTCTTCAGAGAGGGAGGGGGGAAAGAAAGCAAGAAGGAAAGAAAGAAAGAGTAAAAGAAAGATGGCAAAAGGGAGAGAGAGATGGGTAGAGATAATGAGGCAAAAGAAAAACAGAGATAGAAAGGGAAGAAATGACAAACTGTGAAAGACAAAGAGAAAGAGGGAAGGATGAAGACAAATGTAGGGAGAGGTGGACAGAGACGGGACGAGAGAGAGAAAGAGCGAGAGACAGATAGACAGGCAAAGACAAAGAAAGAGAGTGAGAACGAGAGAGCCAGGGAGAGAATGAGATACTGTGGGTATTGAGGATTGAGTGTTAATCCATAAGTGAATAAAAAGGCTGTGTGTGTGTGTGTGTGTGTGTGTGTGTGTGTGTGTGTGTGTGTGTGTGTGTGTGTGTGTGTGTGTGTGT
>JBBIGA010000106.1:6983150-6997954 GCA_037576975.1 Alestes dentex | reverse complement strand
ACACACACACACACACACACACACACACACACACACACACACACACACACACACATACACACACACACACACACACAGACACACACAGACACACACACATACACACACACACACACACACGCAAATGCACAAACACACATTTCCGTCCACAAATCACATGTGCGTGCTTCTGAAAGGCCATATGGTGCTTTGGTTTGATTTGGTGACCCGCATCCACACACAGTCTGTCAACAAAAAATGGGGCGGGTTACTATGACGATGAAATTTCAAACGCATCATTTATTCATTAAGGGTAAGACCGGCTCGCGTCTCTTTACACACACTGTTTTCAGGATTTAGTGGCATATTTGTCTGCTTTTATTTCTGTTAATGTGAAGCTTTTACGGGCCTATTTAGACCCAAAAAACTGCAGTTGCTATTGAGTGAGGCTGTTTTCCTTTTTTTTTTTTTTATTTTTTTTTTTTTACGATCAGTAAAAAGGCATTTTATACCAAATGTCACAGATGCTACATGCGTCAGTGCTTACAAATCTAATATGATCTTCAAACCGAAAAAATGTTCCGAAAAGTGTGTTTTTGTGGTAGTACTGGAGAAAGAGGGGGCTGTGAGAGCGTTTTTGTGCATTTCTCGTCTACATAACAGGCCAAATAGGCCTATAGCCCATCTATTTGTGTCATCTTGCTATTGTTGTTGATTTTTACTCTCCCCCTCGTTGTCCTTTAAAACAGAGAGACGGAAGAGAGAGCGGAAAGAGTGAATCCTCCAGAGGGGCATCTATAATTCATGCTTTAGCTTAGTGGCTGGGAAAGTGCACCACGCTGGAGTTCTGGGCTTTATTTGCTGATTCCTATTTTTTTTTTCCCCTCATACACACATACACATACACACACATACACTTCCACTGCATTAGGCCTGCCTTGACTTTACACTGGTCATGAGTTCAGGTGGCTTTGACTGAAAATCCAGCACCCTTGTGATTGACCATTACTCTGACCTTTCACTGAAACTGATCTTATACGCCTCTATCACCAATAAAGCAGGCCTAGACACTCAGAGCTCTCACTGTCAGATGTCTGTTAGTGTTACACTTCAAGCGTTAAACGGCACTTGGAAAAACAACAAAAAATTGTTTGTTGTAGTGTGTAAACATAATGTAACCAACACACTAGCTAATGGTACAAAATGGACTGGTCACTCCCCAGTCCTTACAGTCCATATATTCAGGGCCAGTTCCTGCTTAAATGGTGCTTAAGTGGTTTAGGACCACTGAGCAACAGGGTGCACCGTTTTTTATTTCTCACTCATGACATTAGCAGTGAATTGTTTCATGAAGACATTGCTTATATCTTTGCTCAAATACTAAAGTCTTATTGATATTTAGTACATAGTAGTTTTTTGTACAATTAATTATTCTTTTATGTTTACTGTAGGAAAAACTGCCATCTAAATATTTTTTTTTAAATTAATTGTATAAATAACATGATTAGCTACTAAATACAATGTCATTAAATGGCATTTAAATGTAAACTAAGCAAAAGTAGAAGTAAATGTTCTGATATCACTTTTTCATGTGACCTCCTATCCAGTCTGCAACTGTCTGGTCCCAACCATTCAGGTGAACAACAGTTTAGCCCCACCCATTTACCCTACAGCAGCTTAGCCCCGCCCCTTCACCCTAAAGCATCTTAGCCCCGCCCCTTCACCCTACAGCATTTGGTCCGCTACATTTTAGCCCCGCCCACATATTCCACAACCGTTTAGCCCCACCCACTCACCCAAAAGGAAACGCTGAAACGTACTGTTTTCATGTCATTTTGAACTTATTTTATAAAAAAATTTAAATCTAACAATTTGCTTCTTATGTTTTAGACTGCTCTTTGATCAGAAAGAAGTCATTTAAATATATATTAAAACCACAGTAACAAAAACAGCCTACTTCGTCAGGTACTAATGAATTAAAACTTTTTTTTTTTGGGAACACAGAACCACACAAACATAAGTAGGCTTCAAGGGGAAACAAACAAGAACAAGAAATATAAATGAAATAAAAACTGTAACAAGTGTGTTGTTATTTTGCAGAGAGAACAGTGACTTAATGATACTGCCGGTCCTGTCAGGTTAGAATTTCACCAGTCTCTTGTCCCGTCTGAAAATTAGACGATGGTTATAATAAATTAATGAAAGCTGTTGTGAAGAAGACAGAATAATATTTAAAAATAACATATACGGAGTAAAATTGATTCAGGGACAATTGAAACGTATGCGTTTTGATGTGGCTGAGGCTTTAATTTTGCAGTATCCCACAGTGGTCCGGTCCTTTCCTGTCCTGTAGTCATCAATAATGGACGGAGGATTCCCACACGTTTGCTCCGGCATTGTTCTCAGTTTGTGTCACATCAGTGCATGTTTAACTAGGCAAAACAAAAGCTTTTCAATATTTCAGTGTGTTAGGGACCCGCACAGCTAATGGAGGCATGGCTGCCACAGCGAGCGCATCCACTCACACACACACAAACTTAACCTCACACCAATGACAGACACTGTGCAACTGCACTCAGAATTGTACCATTTCTCATGCATTTAAGCATAAGAAGTCTGAACAATGAGAATACATATTCTAAAGCTGCTACATTTGCATAAAAAGAAACTAATATATTTTCCTCATAATAATTTCAATGCAAAATTTGCGTCAAGTTTTAGAATATTTTAGGAATAGAGTGGCACGTTCTATTTTATTTGTATTTTTATATCGTCATTTATCACACGGAATTTCATATTTTTCCTGAATATTTGTAAATTCACTTGTTTAGTCTACTTAATGTGTTAAATGTTAAAATGTGTGTGCAAGCACCCAGATCCATTCTTCACATTTATAACATGCACCAAATTAAAGTTCATTCATATTTAAATTCTAATTCCGATCATACGTTCAGATTCTCAATTCTCAATTCTGACGTTCAGTTGTGCTTCTGAAGCCAAATTCGAAACTTAAATGCTGATTTCTGTTTCTGAATTCTGATTTGAAATTCTAATTCTAAATGACACATTCTGATTTTCAGATTTGATTGTTCTTCTAAAGTCTGAATATTCTGATTCTAAATTCTGATTCTAAATTTTGACTCTAAACTAGGGTTCAGTTTCTGATCAATGGATGCAACTTTTGGCCTGTTACATTATTAACCTTCAGGCAAAACGGTGTTACCCATGATGTCTCTGCTATACAACTCCTTTAGCCAATTAGTCAAACATTTATATTTGTATTTACACCTGAGGACATAATAATGCAAAATGGTTTTTAATAAGTCAATATTAAAAGTTGGTGCAGTTTATGTCTTCTTTTTTTTCTCTCACTTAAAAGGCAACAAATGTACAAAAGTCTGAAAGAAAGTTTAATCCCGGCCGCAGTGTTTTGTTTCAGCTGTTTTGATAGAGGAATGCTATTTGCTGGATTGTTGTACTTCCCTTACAGTCCACTCAACACACTCCAGCTCAAAGGGGTCCACTAATTATTCACAGCTTAATTGAGTCTGACATGGCAAGCTTTAAATCATACCCAGACCAGTCTGTGCTCCATACCCTGCACACCACTCACACAAAAGCCATTAATTTCCTCTTCATGGGGTCTAAGACTGCAAGAATAGAAAAACAAATACAAGCAAGGGCTCATTTTCTATTATGAAACTGATAATATTCACAGTACAAATTAGTGTAGTGTCACACACACCTATTTCTGTCCACAATTCCAAGCATTATGATCTGAATGTTAAAAGTGATGGAAATAATGAACTACATAAAAAATGTGGAATACGGGCTCTTTAAGGTTAAAGTTATGTCCTTTAAACTGGCTGTATCAAACGTTACTGCAAATAAACGTTAGAGCAAATATACCATTAAGTAGTAAAAAAAATACTAAATGATTTCAGAGAGTGAAATAACTCATAGGAATCCAATGAAAAAACTATTTGACTCAAATATGTAGCATTCATTTGTTCCACTTGAATTAAATATATTACATCAACACAACTATTGCCTTTCCTTTACTCTTTTTTGGTAATGATTGTGTTCATGTAATATAATACAATATTTGAGTTAAGTAAATTCAAAGGATTGTTTTCAATGCGATTATGTGTTGTTTCAGAAGTCATAGCATAGATAGATAGATAGATAGATAGATAGATAGACAGATAGACAGATGCACATATAAGAACAAAATGCAGTGTGACAGACTTTGATTTTAATGCAATTATGTGTTATTTCAGAAGTTATAACATATATACATAGACAGATACACACATACATATATAGACAAATAGATAGTTATACAAATACATACATTGATACAAAGATAGATGCAAATAAAAGAACAAAATACACAATATTTTTCCTTTCCTTTTTTTCTTTATTGTTTCTACAGTAGGTCTTCAGAGGAGTGATAAACTTTGAAACCAGGGCGGTTCTGTTGCAGTCCTCTGAAGTGACCGGGTCAGTGAGATATTCCTATAATAGCTCCTTAAAGAGCTCAGTCCAGCAAAGCTGACCACACTCAATCAATGTATGGATCCTGCCACCTACTGTCAATACTGAAAATGACATTTAAAAGCCATTAAATGAAAAGCAATGCATGTGATTTATCAGCACTAACAGCCCTGTTACTCTAAAGAGACAATATAGAGTGAAATGCAAAAATGTACACGTTGGCAAAATACACTATAAGCTGTTTTGAGCATTGTTTATGTATTTAGTCTGGATAGTTCAATTTGTCCTCACAGTCAAAAAATTCACTCAAATAAAGTGTTTTTTATTACAGTAAATTTTGAGATGCAGCTACACCACTGGTAATGTGTTCGTGCATAAAAATACATAAATATCCAAAAATAACTTTTAAAAAAACATTCTGTAGCAAGTTTTCTGGATGGCTGCTACATGACTAGTGTGACAGCACATTGCATTAAAACAGGATTTTGTTAATGATTTTTATAATAAAATGGATAATTAGTCATAATTGGTCATTGCAATTATAATGTAAATGTGTTTCACAATGTGCTGTAATTCAATTAAGCAGAATATGATCACTGTTTTAGCTCATTATCCACACAAGAAGTACTACAGACACAGTGGCCTCTACTGGACATCACCTGACATTACAGCTGCCACACAATACAGTAATAAAGATTTTAATCTAAAGTGAAAATATTAACGGGTTATTTAAGCAGTAAACTGAATATCTGTGATTTTGCAAGGCTGATGGTGAAATGATGTTGCAGTACATACACACACACACACACACACACACACGAACACACACACATACACACAGGCATAGACAGCTATATGAGACTCTATAATGGTCTTTTGGTACATCTTATAATGGTACAGCATTCAAAAGCAGTTTAAAAAATGAAAGGTTTTGTTAAAAGTCAGGATGCCCAACAAGTTAATCTGTTTCTCTGTTTTGACTAGTTGGACATTCTTGTCCACACACGCACACATACGCACACACACACACACACACACACACACACATGCACAGACAAACACACACACACACACACACACACACACACACACACACATTATAGGCTCAAACTTCATTAGCTGCAACATAGGCTGTCCATTATTGATATGCTTGAGGAAATCGTAGTTAATGGTACTGCGGGTTCAGACTGTTTTACCTAGGGGTTAACCAGCATTTTGATTTTCAAAATCTCAGTATTGCTCAAGAAAGCATCAAATGTATTTCTGATCAATGTATCTGATTCATTCTCAGTGGCAGAAGGCTCGTTTGCTAATTTGGATGGAGCACGCTGGTGAGATGATCCAGAGGCAGTGTGTGTTCTCTCCCCAGATAAGTGTAAAGCGTAAAACACACACACACACACACGCACACACACACACACACACACGCATACACACACACACAGACATATCTCCAACTAGGCCTTCTTCAATATGCACCGGGGAACCTTTTGAAACACTTAAGTTCCGCTAAGTCTCAAAATGAACAAAATGTCTCACTATTTCTCGCTCTAAATGGCCACCTATCAGAACACGGCTGTGTGTTTATGTGGAATTTGGTAATATAAGTAAATAAAGCTGAATCCACTGAGCTGCACTCTTGTGATGCTTATGAGTCTCATATTACTCCTTAAGGCGCTGTAAAAAAAAGCAGCGAGAATATGACGATAGGTTTTCTCTTTAGTAGAGGAACACATCAGTTAGCATTACTTATTTAGCATAATCACTCACACACACACACACACACACACACAGCCATACAGCCAGGTTTATGTCTTAAAACAATCAGGCTATATATAAACTATATAGTGTTTACAAACCATACACTTTCTCTACACTATATAGTAGATCTATATATGTTTCACATCCTGCTCTTGGAACAAGGATAAATATGGCATTTTCTGCAAATTCTGCAATTTTTGCTTTTTAGCTTAAAATACTGGCAAGAAAAAAATAACATAAAACATTTTATGTTTAAGTTTTTTTCTAATATGTTGAATTCAGCAAGTAAGCAGTAATTGTGTGTTAGAATGTGAAGAAGTGTGTTCTCTGAAGAGGATGCGTAAATTGGATGTATATCGTAATTCAATTTGATCGGGGTGCCCAAACTTTCACACAATGTATTTATTCCCTCAATATGTAGACGGACATAGTTGTTGAATGATAAGTCTTGTGATTAGTAGCTGTATAATAACACAGCTGATTGAGAGAATGGCAAAAGCAGGGTTGCAAGGCGTAAAGGTCAAAAAGGTCAAATAGTTTCAACAAGGTTGAAATATTTCTAAATAAATATAAATTTCTAAATCTGCATTTTAGGTTTAATTTTCAAGTATGAGATTAAGCTCAACCAAAGCCATCTAAATAATTTTAAGGGGTGTCCTGTGTGCGTGTGTGTGTGTGTGTGTGTGTGTGAGAGAGAGAGAGAGAGAGAGAGATTGTGTGTGTGTGTGTGTGTGTGTGTGTGTGTGTGTGTGTGTATGTATTATGCTGTATCTGTCTCCTCTGTATGCACTAATTGCTGAACAAAAGGCCTTGCTGGGTCTCATTCAGGTCCTTGTAAACCCTGTAAACGCAGGCTGTGTTCAGCTTGTTAAGCAGCTAATTACAGAAACAGCACAATAGAAGGGGGGCAGGGCTAAAACCCCTGGAGAATTATAACACACAAACACATGCTTACACTCACTATAACACACAATAACACACACACACACACACACCCCCGATAATAACAGTCAAGCAGACAGATAACAGGACAACACACACACACAAACACTTTTTAATCTGATAGAAAATATTAATAATGACTCAACAAATAATATTCATGACGTGACTATCATGGGACAGAAAGTGTTTATCTTAAGTCAAAGTTAGGAAAAATGGAGAGGTGAAAAGAAGGAGATGAATAACAGAAGAGAGGAGGAGAGGCCTAGAGGAGGAGAGGATGAGAGGCTTTAAAGGAGGAGAGTCATATTGGAGGACAGAGATGGAGAAGCATAAAGGAGGAGGGGAGTGATGGAGGAAATTACAAAAAAAAAAAGTCAAGTAAAGGAGGCAATGACTAGAGGAGAAGGAAAGTAAAGAAGAAAAAGAGGAGAAGAGGAAAGGACAGGAGGAAGAAAAAAAGAAAAGGGAAAGGGATGACAAAACTAAAGTGCTGAGACAGAAAAAAGAAAAAGAAGAGGAGTGGAGTAGAGGAAGAGAGAATGGGTGAGAGACAATAAGGAGAATGGGAGGAGAAGATGAAGAGAGAACTATAAAAGCTGAGTAAAGGAACAATTGGTGTGAAGGAGGAAAAGAGACTAAGAAGAAAAGATTTCAAGAGAGAAGACATGGAGGGAGGATGAGAAGCAGTAGAAGAAGGAAAGAGGGGAGAATGAAAGAAAGGGAGCAGAAAAGGGAGCGGGAGAAGAAAGAACGAGGGGAAAGAAGGAATGGCAGTAAAAGGAGAGAAGGAGAGAAAGACAAGAAAAGGCTCTAGACTTGACAAACTCTGTAATTAGTGTGTGGGCCATTAAAGGGGAATATTCAGAGAGTGATGAATGGCTTTAATAAAGGAGGCGCCTTCCCCTTTAACAGAGACAAATCCCCCTCATCCCTCTGCCACACTGATAAAACACCACACACTCACACCACACACACACCCATACTTCTTCTTCCGCTTCGTCTCACCTGCTCTTCTCCTCCACACCAACACCATCCCTCACTCACTCGCTATTTATGGCCTGTGTGCGTGTGTGTAGACCAACCACTCCAACCATCCTCTGCTTCTCTGAGAACTTTAAAGCACAAGCTCGTGTAAAAAACACATTTACACTCTTCTTTCAATACCTCAGATGTAGTCAAAACAAGACACGCTTGGTCTCTGACGTTCTGCACTGGAGCTGCAAGGCTAACACCTCGTCACAATGACAACCATGCAATCAAATATAGAATCAGATCACATCACACAGCTTTCAGGACGTCAACACTGGAAACGTCACATTGCCAATGGACCCGTCAGCTCCAGACGTCACGAATTGGGAGAGTCTTATTTGATTTTTTTTGTTTGTTTTTTTCACAGGTTTTGCTTTTGTGCATCACATTTTAAGTGCACAAGATGTTTACTGCCTGAAATGTCCAACAGTGATTCATCTGTTAGTGTAATAGCTGTGTTTTTCACATATCATGGATTCATTTCTCCTTTTTCCTGGCCAGTTGCGAGAAACATTAGCTGGTATTACCAACAGACATGGTAAGACAAGATAACCACAGGTGGGAAATCTGCATAGTTACAGCTGTAAAGTTAACAGAACAAAAGAAGAAAGTAGAAGCAGCCTAACCAATAGGGGAAAAAAAACTATACAATATAACAGTATAATAAAAAAAAACTGCACATTATACAAAATATTACAGAAATATATTTGTGTGTGTGTTTTGTTTATATATGTACAGCTCCGCAAAAAGTTTGATAACCTTTCCATGCCAGCGTCTGTTAAATTCCTACACAAGCACCTCATTCTGCTTTACGAGGTACTGATTAGTGATCACCTGAATCAAATCTTATTTAATGAGAAAAAGTATAAAAACACTGCTGTAATCAACACTCTCCTCTCGCGATGAGACCAGCTGGATGGTAAAACTACTAGAAGTAAAGGTAATTATTGCCAATTTGTTTAAAAGTGAACAAGAGATTTTTCTTTGAATTATTCAAGTTCTGTAAACGCTGCATCACTTCTCTTATTTTGATGTCATTTCCTTTAAAATTATGCTTTAAAGAACAATATTTTTATTTGGAAATTAGGAGAAATATTGTCAGCAGTTCTTAAAAATGAAGGCGAAGCTGTTCAGTTCAATACTTGCACCTCTAAAGGATAAAACCTGAGAAACTGAACACTTTCGCAGTGGTCTCTTATTTTTTTCTGGAGCTGTATATAGTGTATATACACATATATATGTTCACAGTGGATACATGTGTGTATATGTTGCGATGCATGTTGTACACTCGCATTGCTGCTTTTAAGATCAGGTGTAATTTAGTTCACAAGTCATGGTAATGTACACTGTCTCAGTTGGCCGAGCACAAACTGCACACCTCTATTACCGCACACTAAAATCATGTCGTTTCTTACACTGTTTGAAACACTCTTATCTAAAACATGGCCAAAAGTACAGAGAAGCACAGGAAGGGTGTTCTGGTCATTTTCTGTTTCGGGACACATTTTTATCCACAGTGGTGTAAGGATAGCACTGAACATAATGTAAAACTAAGCAAAGCTCAGACACCAAACATGTCTTGGCTGATACACAAAATTTTGGCACAGAGGTGGGGGGGGGTGAATTTGGTTTTGCAGAACCACACACACACTTTTCCCACTTTTTCTCATTTTAAGAGCAACACCTGCATTCCGTGTGTGTGTGTGTGTGTGTGTGTGTGTGTGTGTGTGTGTGTGTGTGTGTGTGTGTGTGTGTGTGTGTGTGTGTGATTATACTCACAGGACACTCCCAGGCCAAGTTCAGTAGCTGTGTGTCCTAAATACATCAGAGCCAGACCACACAGAGAGAAAAGAGAGATAAAGTTGAACGAGGAGAGAGAGGAGAAGAAGAAGATAAAAGAAGACACAAGGTGAGCAGATCAGGCTCGAGATGAGAATACAAAGATGAGAGCTAGAGAAGGTTGTGCACAGGCAGTTAAAAAATAAGGCAATCACTGCCACTACATTGGCAATTGAGTAATCATTTTTTTCTTCAACCCTTCCGACCCCAACACAATTCTAAAACACTGCTGTGCACTTCTGACACTTTTCTGAAACTTTTTAGAGGTGTATAAAAATAAATAAGGATAAAGTAGAGTATGGAAATAACAGACTAGACAGTTTAGCTGATTTATATAGGCTATACATTTTCAGCATAGGTCAATGCAAACTGGCATCAAACACTGAAATAACAATGCAAGTCATTGATAGTTAATGATATTATGTTTGTCTACTTAAGCTTTGAAGTTATGGCTTTAAATTGGCCTTTTAAATTTTCCCATTTTGTTGTAGGATGTAAAATTGCTCAAAATGGTACTCCTCACTCCCCAGTCGTTACTTCTGTATAGCTAAATTAAGTTGCAGTTTTGAACTGATTTTACATCGGTGTCAAAATAATTATGTAAACGTAAAATTAATATATTTTGTGTATTCAGCCTAGAGCAGTGTAGTCCTGTCCATTTCTGTTGAAGTGATACGGAGTGTTGTTCCTGCAGACAGTCTGTAGTCGAGTTACGGGACTGGAATTTGAGGGGCAAATAATAAATGTCGGGATGCAAATGCATGGATCATTGCAGCAAATGTATTTTTTCTACACATCTACACAAGCTTATTTTTTTCCCCCACATCCTTCAAGATTAAAGTCTGAACCTAACAGTCTGTTCCACAGTTCAGCCTGGACTGTTTGTTGGATAAGGTACAGTACATGGCAGCCAGACAGACCAGCACTCGTTTATAGCTTTAGTCTCGTATCTCCAAAACTTTACAGGAGACGTTTTCAGTGTGCCTTTCAATGTGAGAGCGTGTAACAATGTCTCAATATCTGCCCTATGGTGAGACTCCATTTGGACCTGCTCAGACTGGTGTGGCTCACGCCGGCTGGACCCTGGGCCTTGCCTCTCTTCATCTCACACATTTACTCTTAGTTAAGTCACAGTTAAGTGAATGCGTCCTGCCTTCAATCCCCACTTGTTACAAACAAAATGTTTTTTCAATTTCTTTTTGGACCATAATCTTTAGTAACAGTTTAAACGGCTGCCTGTATTTTCATATCATTTGGGGGAAAAAAGGAAAAAACAATAAATACAGAAATACAAGATATGCGACATAGCCCTTATTTTCCATCCCTTAATGCACTTTACAGTTGGAGAATGCTGAGACTGTTCACTGGTGGTCCTGAAGGGTCCCAATCATTGAACAAAGAAAACAAACTGACAATAGGCTATAATGCTAAACTACAAAGTGCACCTATATGGAAGGTGGAACTGATAAAATAGACGAGCATAGAAACAAGATGGATGCACCTAATGGTCACTGAGAATATATCTCCTCTGTCATGGACACATTCAGGTAGATCCTTAACAACTAAGTTGGTATGGTGATAAATATTGATTATGGTGATTTGTTACTTCATTGATGTGATCAACTATTATTCATCATTAAAATTAATGAAAAATGAGACAAAGAAAAGCCTTCCATGTGTAGATGTTTCCATACTTTTGCGACTACCTAAAGCGGTTTAGGATGCTGCCGTGGAATCTCAGGCTTTTCAGCGTTTGGGTGTTTCAGCTTTTCGGTATTCCACCAGCGGTGTTCCATCAAAGTGAAGGCCTTTCGCCTGCAGAACCAAAAAACTCTCCGTTCTCCCTGACACACACTGACAGCTCACCCCAAACCCACCTCCAGGGCACGGCCTCATACACCCAGAGAGATCCAGCCAATTAAAAACTCATGAGACTCTAATGTGTGTGTGTGCGCGTGTGCGCGCGCGCGTGTGTGTGTGTGTGCGTGTGTGTGTCCACGCATGTGTGTGTGTTTGTGTGTGCACTTGTATGTGTGTGTGCATGTCCTCCTGTCTTGCCCTCTCTATCCGTCTCTTTTCACAGGTGTGTTTTGTGGAGGGGGCTCGTTCACCCTGTGAGTGATTGACAGGATCTCACAAAGAGAATACAGAATGTGGGTTATTCTGTAATGTAATGCAGTGTTTCTCTCATTAAACTATTTGTAAGCCAAAAAGTGCATCACTTTCCACTCTGCTGGGTCTAAATCTACAGGCTGTAAACCAGACTCACAAATAAGTACAAAATATTCTGTTTTACATCAGACAGGTGAAGTCCTAACCAGAACAGCCAAATCTTTCTTTAAACACTACAGTGCAATTCAAGCTAAATGGATTCTCAGAAATAAAATGTGCGCTGGAAACTGGGAAACTGGGAAAATGTATATTTAAAATGAACAATAGTCATAGTGCGCTGCGCTGTACCACATTAACGGAGCATATACAGTTAATATACGTATATACAGTGCACACACCTTCAGAAAAAAAGACCTTACAGCTCTATTTCTCTTGTTTTATACTTTTTCATGGCATTCGTCAACACCAGTTGCCATTTTCATTTCAAGATGAATGTTCCAATAGAAATGGTCCAAAAAGATTTTACATTAACATCCATCATACAAAGTTATTCAATATAATAACATGCCTTTCTATAGAAAGTAATGTAAAAATACGACAAATGAAATATGACTGATTCATTTAAAGCAGGCCCTGCTCACTGCCAAGCATGTCCTCTCGTCCTCAACAGGGAATAATATATTGTCATTGAAGAACACGACACATCCTTTTTTGACATTTTTCACTTCATCATCTAATTCTAAAATACCAGGTGTCCTTTATACGTTGAACAGACTATTAGAAACAGTCTGAAATTACTTGTATTTACATTAACTTACGTATCTTTACATCAAGTTACATGGAAAGTTGAAAAAGTTTTGTCTTCTCCTTTAAAGTTACATTTTTAGAGTCGGAAGGTTTTGATCCAACAGCAGCCGTACATTTTAACGGGGTCTGTATCCAGCACAGGTTGGTAGTTCCCCTATTGACACCCACTAAAAGGGTCGCTTAACAGATGAGTTGAATCAGAAAGGTTTGCGCAGACCTGTCCTGGACATTACAAATAATGCACCTCTCAAACATACACCTATGTAACTGCATTACTATAAACACAGTTTAGGTACATTTTCTAGTCATAACACATAATATACAGCTCCAGAAAAAAATAAGAGACCACTGCAATTTATTTTTAAATCAGCATCTCTATGAGTATGACAACCATTCCAGTGTCTGTTAAATTCCTACACAAGCACCACATTCTCCTTTATGAGGGACTGATTAGTGATCACCTGAATCAAATCTTATTTAATGAGGAAAAGTATAAAAACACTGCTGTAATCAACATTTCCTCTCGCAGTGAGACCAGTTGGATGGCAAAACACTACTAGAAGTACGTCAAAGGTAATTATTGCCATTTAGTTTAAGAGTGAACAAGAAATTTGTTTTCTCTGAATTATTCAAGTTCTGTAAACACGGCATCATTTTTTTTTATTCTGATGTACCGTAATTTCCCTTAAAATTCTGCTTTAAAGAACAATATTTTTATTTGGAGATTAGAAGAAATATTGTCAGCAGTTCCTAAAAACTAAGGCAAAGCTGTTCAGCTGTTCAGAAACTGAACATTTTTTGCAGTGGTCTCTTGTTTTTTTCCAGAGCTGTATAATACAATGTATTTAAAGCACAATTATTAACTATTACTGTATTTATATATAATATGTTTTGCAAGTGTACATAAATAAAATGCTCCTTTCTACACTGCCTCAAAATTTCACGATGAGTGGCGCAATAGAAATAGTCCAAAATGACTTAAAATAAAATCTTATTACATTAACTTACTTTGAAAGTTAAGAAAGGTTCTTCCTTCTCTTGTAAGCCTTCCTTTTTGGGGGTTTTATTATAAAAGCGACGGCACAATAAATAAATGAGACCTGACTGAGTAAAAATAGGGCCCTGCATGTTAGAACACGGATGCAGTCCCCCGGCAGGTCACCCATTAATATGCAAAATAAAAAAATAATAATGTCCCAAAAGGACAATTTCTAATAGCTTATAGTAAAACTGGAATGAATATATGTAATGTGTTTCAAAGGCAGTGCGTGATCAGTGTCACTGAGTGGTGTTACAGAGGTCATAGCAGCACCAGATACAGCTATTAAGGGCAAGAGGAATGAATACATGTAATATATTTTAAGCTCAGTGTGTTATCAGTGTCACTATGCAGCATTATGGAGGTGACGACAACACATTTACTGTAATAGCAAACCTGATAAGCAACAGTATTATCTATTCTAACGCAGTTTAAGCCACAGTGGTTTAATGACTGTGCCGTATTAGACAGTGTTAGGCTTTTCCTCATGTTTTAACATGACAGCATTAATCCCATCACACAGTAACGCATTACTGGAACTCATCAGTTATCTGTAGGCCATCATGTTTGGAATCATGTTGAAAATGCAATAGACAGAAGCAGACAGAGACATCCGCTCTGCATGTGTTAGTAATCTTCCCTTCCAATGAGAGCAGTAATTAACCTTGTTCATAGAAAGGTTGCCCACTTGAGTTATTACACTTTTGTTATTTCGGAAGAAAATCTCTCTCTCTCTCTCTCTCTCTCTCTATCTCTCTCTCTCTCTCTCTCTCTCTCTCTCTCTCTCTCTCTCTCTCTC
>JBBIGA010000106.1:6948538-6960503 GCA_037576975.1 Alestes dentex | reverse complement strand
ACTGACAGGTGAAATGAATAACATTGATTATCTTGCTACAATGGCACCTGTAGAATACTAATCTAGAGCATAGGCAAATGGAAGAAGGTGGTGTGGTCTGATGAATCACCCTTTCTTTTAAATCCTGTAGATGGCTGGGGAAGAGATTGAATACTGTGTGACAAAAAAACGCATAGAAATATGTGTCAAGTTGTGTAATTGTTATAAATAATAAATATGTGAAGGTATGAACTTTGTGGTGCCTCTCACTTGTACTACAGATGCTTAATACTCTGACTGTATGTGGAAAGATGTGAGATGAGGCCCAGTGGTGTCAGTTCAGTGTATCAGACTGTGATGGCAGGGTTAAAGAGCAAAATTTGGTTACACACAGAAGGTCACACTCTCGCATGACCTCCAGCTGGACTGATGAGTCTGAGATTAGTGTAATTGAGTGCAACCAAGTGCAGTAATTGACCTCTCCATACTCTGCAGCCTTTTGCTTCACCGTAATTGATACAGGAAACTGACTGCCTCACAATTGGCAAGTTAAATAGCTCAACAGACCTGGAAGAGGAATCTCATGCAGGCGTTTAAGTAAAGATTTATTAAACAAATTTTGAGGCGAGTTTAATTAATATGAATTAAATGTATACACTCTATACACAAAATATATTTACCATTACACTATGTGCCCTCTGGTGATCAATCAATCTGTAATAGTCTATAATAAGCTATACATTGCGTGTCATTCAGTTCTTAAACTTAGACGTGAATATTACCTGTCAATATATTTTTGGTTTATTTTTGGGCTATTAGCCTGTTAGCTGGGGTGATTTTTAAATAAAGTCATGTAGGTTTTCTTTACTTCATAAAACTGTAGAACCTCACAACAGAGGGAGCAAAAGGACACATTTGTACACAGAGACTAAACTGTGAATAACTGTGAAACAGTAGATGATATGAGGTGTAACGAAACCATGTTTTTCACTTTAATACAAACATTCTTGTCTAAACAAGAATGCAGCACCTGAAAGCATATCAGAACCTTGTAGCTCAGTTTATTTATTTATTCATGTATTATTCCAATATTTAAAAAAGCAAAACCCTCTGTATTTTGTGAACATTTTGAGATGAATGGACTACATTTGAATAAAATCTCATTGCAGCAGCTTTTACACAGAGTCAGTAATTTTTTCCCCCCCCTGTAAAATCACCTTTTTGAAATTCTTTTTTATTTATACAAAAAATAAAAAGAAATAATAAAAGTACCTTCTATGTGATTTCTATACTAGGAAAGACTTTTATTTTGAATTTTGACAGCAGCATATGTGGCTGTATTTGTCATTAGAGGATAAACACACTGCCCTCTGTAACCCTTAGTTATTGTAGGAGTAGTTTTTTTTTTCTGCAGCTAGCATTTTTAGATTCAGAATGTGAAAGCCTAACACACACACACACACACACACACACACACATATACACTCACAGCACTATGACAGGGTTCATAAGATCAATCCTGCTTCACTATTCTCCGTTAAAGTGAGCTGTAATAAAGAGACAGTGTCTGGCCCCTTAGGGCCACTCTCCCACAAGCATACACACACACACACACACACACACACACACACACACACATACACACACCACCATGCCTCCCCTACAGGCCTATCTGTAAATTAGCTGACTTTGTGACCCTGCCTGTAATTGCATTAGTTTATCAATGTAGCACACAATTTATTACCCCTGACAAGATACAACACACACACACGCACACACACATGCTGTGTGAAATCTCACACCCTACAGAGTAATTAGAAACACACGAGGGCCTGTAAAGGAGCTGACCCGAAGCTGAGATATGAGACACGAATTGCTAGGACTGTCCTGCATAATTTCGGTGGATTTTTTCTCTGCTCTTAATTCACCTGATCCAGCTCATCAGCCCCTTTCAGCGTAACTGCCCCTAAACACCTGCTTATGATTTAAATCAGTGCAGTTCAGTGAAACAAGCTGGGAAATATCATGGGATTTCTATTTGTATCACATCTGAACGTGCAGGTAAAAAACAAAATACTTTATTATAACTGGAATCTGGTGGTCTTGTTTTGTTGAAAAAAAAGGAACTTTCATATTTTTGCTCTTTCTGAGATAGCTGTAAGAATATCAGGGCACATCTGAACACATAACACTTTCTCAGAGAAAAAAACTCAGATTCGAAAATGTCTTCTTCTTTTTTTTGCAGTCAAACATTTATTGAGTTTTAAAAAAAAGTCTGTCAGAGTTACATGCTGGATTCAAAACAGGAAATTAACACAAACACAAAGAATTACATGTACATGTCTTTCAGCAAGAAATGAAATCTTTAGTTTAGCTCCATCATTCTATACATTTTTTGCAGAATGATTTTTTGCGATTATTTATTTATTTGTTTATTCTGAGCGGTCTTCATGACTGCGTAAAAAAAATACATAAATAAATCACAAAACGGTAAAATTAACACACACATTAAATTACGTCGACAGTGTTTACTTGCATGTTTAAAACTATATTTCTACAAGAAACAAAATCTTAGCTCAATTGTTACATTCTTGATATATTTACGATATATTTAGGCTATATTTATTTATTTCTTTAAAAGCAGTCTTCATGATTGCTGTTCAGTGAGAGGAGAATCAACAGCCTCTCTCACTCTTCCTCTCTGTCTCTCTCCTCCTCTTGTTGGAGAAGATCATCACTCTCTTTATTATCATATTCTGGAGTGGATTATGGTTCCAGATTATGGGCCAGTATTATATTACCCAGTGTCCTCATGGGCATTGCCTAAATTTTTGCATATTTACCGACTATGAATCAAAGGCTGGGCTTCTCCAGCTGTGATTCAGTCTGTCCCTGCTACACACACACACACACACACACACACAGACACACACACACACACCTTAGAGGCGTTTAATTAAAGCATGTATTATTAATACTACGATATTTGACTCGTTTTTCCTACGCGTGTGCAGAGAGATGACTGCTACATTAAGGCTAAATTGTTTTGCAGTAATTCGCTTTTAATGTTTCTCTTATAATCAGTGGCTTTATAGAGTGTTTTAGGTGCTGCTGCCACCGAGCCGTGTCACTGTTACACTAACTCACTGTTTGATGTGTGAAGCGCATATTTGGAGCCTTTAATTAGGTCTGTTTTACAAGTCAAATGCAATGGTGCCGACAGACTCGAAATATGAGCTTAATAAAAAGTGCCAGCTGAGATGGTTCTCTCTTTCCGCTTCTTTCTTGCCTCTCTCTCTCTCTCTCTCTCTCTCTCTCTCTCTCTCTCTCTCTCTCTCGTTCTCTCGAAGTCAGCTTGCGGGCAGCAATGATTCTCACATGCTTCCCACACTTGCCATTCATCACTCTAATATACGATCGGCTACATATTCATGATATTAACATCATAAGGCTGCTGAATATGATGTATTGCGACGTTGCAGGAAGCGTATTGTGACCAGATCACGTAGTAATGGCAGCTAAAGCCTGGCAGGCATTTGATGCAGCACAATCTCTCCGAAGGCCAAAACCGAAGCAGATACAACGAGCACAAATTGGATCTAATAATGTATTATAATCCACCCTCCTGCAACAATGCAATAAACTCTGTCTGGGTTTTATCGTCATGCCTTGATTTTACAATACAGAAAAGGCAAAAAAGGCCTGAACCATCGCTCTCTCAGAGCTTTGAAAGAAACAGTTCAGCACAATTTCTTGCCACAAGTTTAGACACATGTAGTATATAAGACCCGTGTTGAGTCTTCAGTTTGTATTAAGTTTAGGGCAATACTTGTTGCAGTTTCTAACACTGTATGACACTGTTATATATAAATGTGAGAAAAATGTAAATCTATACACACTGACCAGCCATAACCACCTGTCTAATATTGTGTAGGTCCCTCTCATGTGGCTAGAACAGCCCTGATCCACTGAAGCATGGACTCCACAAGATCTTCGTATAGGTGTTCTTTGGTTCTGTACTCAGATCCTTTAAGTCCTGTAAGTTGCCAGGGGGGCTCCATAAATGGCTCCTTAGCGTGTCCTGAACATCCTACACATGTTCAATTCGACTGAGATCTGGGGACATTGGGGGCAAAGTCAACACCCTGAACATCCTTGGCAAGCTCCTCAAGCCCGAACAATTTTTGCAGTCCTGCTGAAAGAGTCCACTGCCATCGGGGAATAACAGTGCCAGGAAGAGGTGTCCTCGGTCTGCTACAACATTTAAGAAGATCTAAGGTTTCCCAACAAAACGTTGCCCACAGCATCACATGGTGCATCCTGGTACCATCACTCTCCCAGGTGGGCAATGCACACACACGGTTCTGATGCTTGTATAACTTGTATAACCAGTCCTCACGTTAATCTCTTAAACATCATTTTCTTTATATTTAAAAAATATAAAGCCTAGCCTAGCCTCTTAACTGTTTGTCCTTACTTGTGCATTAACCTCTGACTTTTTTCTTTTGACAGAGTTTATTAAGGTGTGTATCTTAGTTGGCAGTAACTTGGTAAAAAGCAGGTGTTGATTTAAGTTTAGCTTTACAGGTATGAAGAACAGATGTGGACTACTTAAGCACTCATGCACGTCGCTCTGGATAAAAGCGTCTGCTAAATGCTGTAAACGTAAACGTACTGACCGCAGCTGTATTTGGTTGCGAACAGGGGTCAGCATGGACACTCCCCATACACAGCAAGCTCTCATGCACTGTGTGTTTGGACACTTTCTATCATGCCCAGGATTACCTTTTTCAGCGGTCTGTGTTTTCTCATATGAGATCCAGATATTGTCCAGCGCTGGCCCTTCACACGTTGCACACAGCAGGAGACGCTTGTCAGACACATTTTCATCTACTACCAGTACGAGTTAAAAGGTGGCGCTCGTGTGGAGTGTGCAGGAGGCACACAATTATGCAAAACGTGTGCTGTAGAAATTCACTGGTGATAAACAGCAACTTGCCATTCCTTGCATTTGTCTGATAAATTTGTCTGATGATTCCTCACCAACAGAAGATCCTGAATCCTGTCATCTCTCCAGGCACTTTCTTTGCCAACTTTGTGTTAATAACCCTTATTTTTCAGCCCTGGATCTTTATGTTCCTCTGGTTTTACACCATCTCTATGCAGACATACAGTTTTGCTGTTGACATGTAGAAGGGTTCATTCCTTGTTGGGTACAAACTTCCATACACTACCTTTATGGTGGGAAGAAAATTGCAAATTGAAGGCTACTCGATATGCTTTGGTGTCTGTATGCATGTAATGGGCTCTTTCTATGCAGTTACCTCAGTTACCTTGATGTTTCATTTTTATTAGGGCCAGCAATTCTAACCCATTCGACTGTGACCTTAACGTTTAAGGTTAACGACAGGGTGGGTCTAAAAATGACTAAAAGATGAATTTCTTTAACAGAAATGTCAATCGTAGGCTGTTTTTGTCTTTATGATCTTCTTTTACTTTTTTGCCACACCCCAGCTGCCCTCTCTTGTTCTCTCTCACATTAGCAGCGCTGACTCCAGATTCACTCAATTGATACTCCTTCATTTATCAGTCCGGGGCAGCTGCATCCGTTGTATTGATTCCATGGAGGTAATTTGGTGGGAAATGGCTGTAAAGCGCTGGATTTATCGCACAGCCACTCTGCTGTCGGATGATGGGTGTAAAATGTGCTCGTAAGAAGGGGAATGAGGCCCAAATCTCCTGAATAACTACAGCCTGATCCAATAACAGCCAAGAGGGCTCGTTTTGCCCCGAATCTCCCCCCACCCCCACCCCACTGAGGAGAAGAAAGAGGGTGCAGATCCAGATGCAGATTTGTTCATTTAATTTAATGTTATATTCATGTCTTGTTCATTCATACCTGTCAGAGTGGATCTGTCCATAGAAAGCATTTTTCAAAACTAGTTTTTTTGCCCCCCTACTTTCAGAGTTAGCTAGAAGTGGTGGAGAAATCTCTCCATAGTGCAGGTCTACTCATACTAGCCTTAATAAAGGTTTAGGTTTAGGGTGGAGTTTAAGGTTAGAAGTTAGGGTGAGTGTTAGGTTTAGGTTTAGTTTTAGGGTGGAGTTTAAGGTTAGAGGTTAGAGTGAGTGTTAGGTTTAGGTTTAGGGTGGAGTTTAAGGTTAGAAGTTAGGGTGAGTGCTAGGTTTAGGTTTAGGGTGGAGTTTAAGGTTAGAGGTTAGAGTGAGTGATACGTTTAGGTTTAGGTTTAGGGAGGATTTTAAGGTTAGAGGTTAGATTGAGTGATAGGTTTAGGTTTAGGTTTAGGGTGGAGTTTAAGGTTAGAGGTTAGAGTGAGTGTTAGGTTTAGGTTTAGTTTTAGGGTGGAGTTTAAGGTTAGAGGTTAGAGTGAGTGTTAGGTTTAGGTTTCGGGTGGAGTTTAAGGTTAGAAGTTAGGGTGAGTGCTAGGTTTAGGTTTAGGGTGGAGTTTAAGGTTAGAGGTTAGAGTGAGTGATACGTTTAGGTTTAGGTTTAGGGAGGATTTTAAGGTTAGAGGTTAGATTGAGTGATAGGTTTAGGTTTAGGGTGGAGTTTAAGGTTATAGGTTAGAGTGAGTGACAGGTTTAGGTTTAGGTTTAAGGTGGAGTTTAAGGTTAGAAGTTAGGGTGAGTGTTAGGTTTAGGGTGAAGTTTAAGGTTAGAGGTTAGAGTGAGTGATAGGTTTAGGTTTAGGTTTAGGGAGGAGTTTAAGGTTAAAGGTTAGAGTGAGTGATAGGTTTGGGTTTAGGTTTGGGGTGAAGTTTAAGGTTAGAAGTTAGACTAAGTGTTTTATATTAATGTCATCACCATCCGACAGACATCTTAAAATGGGCAAAAACATGGACAAGATTTATTCTTCAGGATGCCTGCAACAAATTTTTTTGCATTTGTCCATTTTTTATAGAAAACATGGTGTCATACAGTGCCAGAAACCACATAAGCAAGTCTTTAAGAGATTGCTAAGTGGTGGGCTTTAAGCCTGCGTTAGCTGTTACCTGCCATAACCAATTAAGAAGCAATCTTGGGCCATTATTTTTGCTGAGGGAGGAAATTAGGTCTTTTTTTCACAAACTACTCCTTTAAACCCACTACTATGTACACATGTCAACTCAAGGGCTTGGAAATGAGCTGCTTAGTTATATCAGGTGTGTTAGAAAACACAGAAATGTGCAGGACAGGGTGATGAAGGGCTGTAACATTAAATGTAAACGTGGATCAGGGTGTTCATTTTGGTGTAAGTGAGTTTTTGCCCTTGCTCTGCTGAGGCTGGCTCCATGTTTCTGAAGTGACGGATGGACTGGGTGAATAATGGCCATCACATTAGTGCCTTCTTCACTCCACTGAAGCTTCACTGTAATGACGGCAAGCAGGCCGGAGGTGAACCATGATGAGTGCTCCGGTAATATCATAAAACAGTGTTTAAATATTTTAATTTCATTTGTCAGGACAGCACCTTCCCAACACTCCATTACTCCGCTAACCATCGCTCATCAGCTGCATTAGTGCATTATTCATTAGCACTAATTATTTCCCCATAACGCCTGCCCTGATATATTTAACCCCCCACATCAGATCTGTCCATAATGACCCTGTAAAAATTGAATTGCTGCGAGAAGTGGAGTTGGAGAGAGCTCATTTAAAGAACATCAGAGGAATGAGGAAAAAAAGAGAGAGTGAAAGAGAGAGAAAGAGAGAGAGAAGGGGGGTGGGGTCTCTCTCCATTTTTCAAGACAGGACATTTGTTCCTGTCTGGTTTACTGAAAGAGGAGATTTCCTTGTGTGAGATGTGTGCATAATGTCAAACAAATGCAAGTTCAGGTGTATTATTATTATTATCATTATTATGATTATTATTATTATTATTATTATTATTATTATTGTTGTTGTTGTTGTTGTTGTTGTTGTTGTTGTTATTATGACTTCACTTTTATTCCCAAAACACTTACCTTCTATCCACAATTGCACGTTTTATTAGTTCACTTACCATGTAGGTGCAAACCGACTGGACCACCAGTGAGCTGGTCATTTTTGGGTGGTGAATTATTCTCAGTAACACTGACTTTTGTGTGTGCGTGTATGTGTGTGTGTGTGTGTGTGTGTGAGGCAGAGAGAGCACTTAATCACCTCAAAATCACTGCTGAATTAAGAACAGTCCAAAAATATCTAGCCTACAGTGTCCTGTGGCCAGAAACTGACTACTGATTAAGGACTTGAAGAAAACTTATGCAAACGCTGCAGGATCAGATGAACTACCATCAATAACTTTACACCTGCATGATGTCCCATAAAGTTAGATATGTCTATTGAAGTGAACAGTAACTCCACAACGTGTTTAAAAACTCCACCAGCACCCACATATTAACATGCATCTGCTGTGCTGTGTAATATCTGCTCACGGGTGTTTCAGTGGGGGCCCGAGCATTAATGAACAGATTAAAGGGGCTAAAAAATGGTGCAGAGGAACAGATGATTTACAATTTGTAAAGGTAACCTGCAGAATGCATCAGTGTGGTAAGAGGAGCTGATAAAATGGAAAACGAGTTCAGATAATAGGTAAAGGTACTTACATATACTTATAAATGAATAGACCCCTGAGGGTGTTCTGCTTTCACCACAACACACCTTGAGAGGACTTGTGGACTCAGTGCCTCGATGGATGAGAGCTGCTTTGGCAGCATGAAGGGCATCTACACAATATAACGTGGTTTTAATGCGATGGCTGATGTATTTCCATCCTCAAACTAGTGGAGGCTTTCTCAGTTCTCCTTTGTTTGTTTCTCTCCAGTAATATACTTGCAAAACACACACAGATAGAGTTTGTGAAGTGGACTTTATCCTTTCTTTATTAATTCATGATTTTGACATTCCAGGGCATGTAAAATTTAAAGCTTCACCTTGTTCCTGTTCCAGCTGGCTTACTAGTGTTCTCCTATGGGCACTAACAGTGACCTTACCTTTATACACACACACTCACACATAGCATGCCAGAGATAAAGTCAGAAAACACACACACAGGCTACACAGCATAAAAATGACTTTATTTGGAGAACGAATTTGTGATGTTCTTTATTGTAGATCAAATTGTTGATCAATGTTTGCTCAACTCAACAGGCATTTTAACCATAAAATGTAAACACATATCCGTTGCCTGTCAAATTTGAAGACGCAACTATGTAAGATTTTTTTCTTTTTTTGTCAAATAAAAAAAATCAGTGTAAGTCTCAGCACCTTTTTGCATAGTTTCCATTCTGTAAAATAAAAATTAGATGTGGTGTATACACCATTAAAAAATATTTTTGTTTAATGTCCCAACAGTCAAAGGAAATTCAGCCTAAAGCACTTTAACTCCATTCCTGTTGAATGTTTCAGCCTCTAATACAGGGCACGTAACAAAAACAACCTGTTTAATTCTACAGGATAAAAGAGAGGTAAAAATAATGTTTACATTTACGCTTACATTTACATTGATGGCATTTAGCAGACGCTCTAATCCAGAGCGACATACATCAGTGCTTAAACGTCATAAGTGTGCTTGAAATGTTTATAACTGCAGTAAGAAAGAAACGATGCTCAGTTTAGAAAAATATTTAAAAATCTTAGGAGTCTCCAGATATACACACAAGGTTTTAAGTACTTGGTGGCCACTTTAAGAGCTCCACCTGTCTTATAGATGCACTATATAGGCATGCAATTACAGACTGTAGCCCCTCTGTGAATGCCCCCCTCTGACCCATTTTTCAGAATCAAAAAATGGTTTATTTAGCCAATCATAAGAATCAAGCGATCAGAAGAATAATGTAAAAACAAACTGGATTGCATTGTATTACACTTATTGCATTGGAATACACTCAGTTTGATTAAATACAGATTGGGTATTATTAAGGCTGTTGTTATCAGAGCTTAAAAATATGAGAGGTGTTGTTTGAAAGGAATGGTCAGTAATACTAAAGCAGCTAATAATAAGTGAAAGTGATTACCTACCAAATTTGAAAATGACATCATGCTAGTGAAGACAAATTTACATTAACTGCTAGCATGTACATCCATGTAAATGTACATCCAGTACATCCACATCACCTCGCAAAAAACATGTAGACATGTCCATTGTGATAGCCAGTTAATTAAGAAACAGTTCCAAAGAATATAACACCCAAACCGGCACCTTCTCCACTGCCTAACGTAGCTGGCACTGCATAAAACTGACAAGAAGAAATGTGGCTCTCCAACAATGGAGAGAGTGCTAATAGAAGGCCTAATGTTTTCTGAGAATTAAGAGGTATGTGATGTTCATTTTCAGCTCATTTTTTTAGTTTATTTAATAAAATCATGATGTTAGTTGAGTTTCAGTCCTGCAAGTACTTTGGTAAAACTCCCATTTCATAGTTATATTTTGGTTGTAAAATGCCCATTGGAAATTTTAGTTAGTTACATACAGCTCACTGAACTCCTCCATTAATAAGAACTTAAGGATCTGGACAGAAGGCCTTACACATTAGATTAACTGCCAGTATAATTAGGAAGTTGACAGTATAATCCCCTGACCCCGAGTGCGGGACGAAGGGGTAGAAGGTGAATGGATGGATGGATGGACAGTATAATCAACACATTATGTGTAGATTAACAATGAGTGGGGTCAAGGGGGAAAACTCTTGCTGATTTACTACGTTGTAGAGTTAACTAAAAAATGTTAGGAAAAATTAGTCTTAAAAACCTGCAGAAAATGGGGTCTGTTTGAACTCCAGGAGATCTAATATTTGCTAGCTAATGTCATTTTTCTACAACTCAGTGACATTCAGACCATTCAGATGCGCTGGTCACGCTGTAAGCGAACGGTTGTGTTTATCTATTAGCAAAGAGTTTTCATTTAGACTCTTCGAGAACTTGCAGTGGGTAATGTTCAGCCTAGACAAATCAAAGGCCATATGACTGCACGTTCGTCTGAATTGTAATGTGGGTTAACTGCTTATGGGTCCCACCAAAAGTGACTCAATCAGTTATTAGGTACCCGCCTTGTAAAACATAAGGGCTACACTTTTCAGAAATACATTGTAAAAACACAGCAAGAGACAGGTCATCTCAAAACCAGACTTCCCACCGAGGTACCCCCCCCCCAGGACCTCAGACAGAACTGAAACCCTGAGTGTGTCGAAGTTTACCATTAATAATCTCCTGCTCTAATGTTGCACTTTAAATGGTGCACTGATTCTTTCAAAAGTGTTTCCAATTAGAGCCCGGGATAGCGTTTGGACCTCTGGGAAATTAGCATGCAATTCCTAAATGATCTCTGATGTGTAGAGGAGATACGGATTAGTTTAACCAGGATATAAATAAACAGCAGCTCTGTACCAGAGCTCTTCCCTGAAAGGGTCACTGTGAAAATGCAGCAAAGATGTGTATTTGCCTATTGTCTGCTGCAAGTTTAAAATACGCCTCCACACGCCTCCTGTGTCTGTATTTATTCTAGAACTTCCAAAAAGTAAAAAAATAATATCTGAAATATCCAGTAAAGTTCCACCGAATGCATTATCCCCACCTTTAAGACACAAATAACAGGATAAACAGAACATGAAACAATCAAGGTGCATAAAGGCCTTGTGCAGAGTATTCTGCCCAACAAACATTAATGTTCAAAAACAACTTTTTTCTTTCTTCCATGCAGCTGGATTTGGCCCCAGACTCCAGCTCTAATGTTCCGTTTCCCTCATGCATAGCTGTGTGTGTTTATCTTCACCTGAGCTCTCTATTCAGCTGAATTTTGTCTGTTCTGTTCTGTCAGCATGACATCTTTATTCTTTTTTTGTTGTTTTCACGCTGGAGTGTGCGTAATTTTATTACAGCATTCCTGCTGTCCTCAGGCCAAATCAAACAAACAGACGACATGACGGCTTCTGTCTCTCTCTCTCTCTCTCTCTCTCTCTCTCTCTCTCTCTCTCTCTCTCTCTCCCTCTTTCTCTCTCTCTCTCTCTCT
>JBBIGA010000106.1:6929594-6946293 GCA_037576975.1 Alestes dentex | reverse complement strand
ATATATACATATCTATATTTGATGGAAATGTCTGTTTTTCTGTTCCTAGCTTGTACAGAAAAATTACAATTGAAATCAATTAACGATATTTGTTTTTTAATCAGTTACATAGAATTACAAGCACCACAGAAGTTCTTGTCCCCATAGTTAGTACAGAGAGTTAGTGTCACGTCGTGCTCAGGTAGCGAAGCGCAAATGCAGGTTCCATTGTCTTTCCAGACTTTATTTCCAAATACAAAAACAAGAACACAAAAACGCTCGAGGCCCAAACACAAGGAACATCAAACATGTACGGGTAGGTGAAGTGAGGGTTGCATGAGGGGTTCGTGAGCGGTGGACCGACCGACACATGAACACGAACAAAACCCATTAAATAAGACAAGAACCAACTAACAAAAACAATCACTTAATCCTAAACCCAAGACAGCTGTGACTACATACAAGAAGCAAGACACCGTGACCCAACATTTTCAACATAAAAGTCCAAAACATACATACAAACTAAACATTGGCTGCCTCTAGCAGCCGCTGACCGGGATGTCACAGTTCACGGCATATTCTATTTCTATTTAAAATGCAATAATGTACACATAACTATCAAATATAAACTAATGGTAAGATAGACATTAGAAAATACATAAAGAATGTACTGGTCCCCTGAAAAACGAGATCATCAGTTGGAAACAAAGATATCAAAAGGTGAAGGAACTAAACAAATGACTGCTGAATGCAAATCTGGACAGCCCCAGGGTTAACACACACAAAAAAAATTCAAGGTCAGTGAGTTAACACCCATGTCAGACAAGCCCTGAAGTTTTACTTTACTGTCTTGTAAGAACTAAAACATAAATACAGAAGTTTTAAGGACACAAAGACAAAATAAAGTCTTGCACAGCTGCTATCAGAGAAGCTGATAAAAACAAATAAACATGTTAGACATACTGCAAAAAGTTCATTGGTCGGGATACTTGGATCACCAGAAAAACAAAGCAAGTCCATGAAAGCAGGAGACAGAAGTCAGACCATCGTTCCTCAGGGATGTGTCAGCAGAGTGACTACAGCGAAGAGGAACACAATAACTCTCAGGAAGGTTAAGAGACAGAGAAGGCTCCGCAAGAAATATGAATCGGAGCAACAACCAATTTCTTCTTTCTTCTGCTGTCAGAGACCGTTTTGTGTGGCTCCACCAAATGAGAGGGACAGAGACTCCAGGACAGGACAGGCTCTTTAAGTTCAGGAGGCATCTTTTTAACATTCACTGGCAATACAATGCATACAAGAATCTCATACAATTTATCTATATAGCACCTTTCTCAAACTCAAGGTCGCTTTACGAGTAGTTCAGACACAGAACAAGAAACAGCATTAAACAGACAGTATGAGACAAAACAAAGAATAAGAAGAAAGAACTAATAGACAGTAATATCAAGTGATTGCAAAAATTCTGTGGGAGGGAATTCCATAGTTTGGGATCCACAACACTAAAAGGTCTATCACCCACTCAAAACAGTCGAAATCTGAGGACATTACACTATGCCTGTAAATTCTCCCAAGAAATCCAGTCAGTCCACTTCAGGACATCAGCAGGCGGCCCTTCTCACTGGAGTGCTTCATCTGGCAAACCAGGCCCCACTGCCCTGCTGCACCATCTCCCCCAGTAGAAGACATGACTCATTTGGATCCCATTCTTCAGATCCTGGCAAAAAACCACACTGATGTCCAAAACCTTCACTTTTGTAGTGATGGACCTGCAACGTGATACAGAAACTGCTCAAACTTTTATATTATATCCACTGAGCCACACCAGAGGGGGTTCTCGAAAGTGACATGGAACAAGCCGCAGAGACGGTGCACCAGATGGAGTGGGAGCACTGAAGGGAACAGCTGACACATTAGTTCATCAAGGGAAAGATATTTCTGATGCACAGAGCTTTTTCCAGCAAGGTGATACAAGCAAGGTGAAACTCTATGATGTGAGTGAGGAGGAAGCTGAGAAGAAGGATGACGTTTTAAGGTAAGTGTCCCTGTTCACCATTAAACTCACCCTGAGAATCCTCAGCGTATGTCCCAGCCTTTTCAAATACAGGGGCGTCAGCTGTTTCTGCCAGGCCGCTGAGGGGGTGTTTGACCGTCTATGCTGTCTAGTGGAGGTGATGAATCCTACCCTGGCATCATCCTGCAGCTGGAGGAAAACAATGCACCACAATGGAGTGAATAAGTTCCTCTGGCCATACGTGTAAAGTGTCCATTTGTCATGAGTGAACACGCCACAGCACACAGTGTGAACAGTGCGAAATAGTTTTCTGCATTTAACCCATTCACCAAGTGAAGCAGTGGGCAGCCAGGAACACCGCGCCCCGGGAGCAGTGTGTGGGGATGGAACCTCAGTGGTGCCACTGGCAGTCCTGGGATTCAAACCCATTACAGGGGCAACTTTCCCATTACAGGGGCAACTCCCTAACCAGCAGCCCACCAGCTGCCCCATGTCCCAGAGGTGATGTTAACCAGTGATGACCAGATCAAATGTCTGGGGCAGCTGCACAAATAAAAAGGGCACTATGAAATGTAAAATGGGGACTGTTTCATTGCTTGACATAAAAAGCAGCAGAAAGTTGCAGTTTAGACAATGTACTTTATCGGACATTTTTTAAAAGTCTTTTCTTATTTTATGAGTCTTATCTATTTAATTACTGCTGAAGAATAAGGATCGTTGGTCTCATGTGTGCCACTGGTGTTTCACTGGATCACTGGCATCGCTTTGTTTCTTTCAGTCTCATCAAATAAAACGTGTCACATTTGACATGATAATGATTTTACATTCATTGAACTTTGCTACACTTTAGGGTGAAGATGTAAAGGATGGCATCATTACTTGTTTGTAACTGTTTTTCAAATACTTTCATTTTGATAGCAAATACGTGGTTGTGCAAATGTACAAATGTCAGTCATTCACTCTTTCAATAAACCTTATTGAAATAAATAAAAAAGAGTCTGATTTGTTGCACTGTCATTAATCTTCCGTGACTCTGACTTGAACAGACTGATAAATAGTGTTCCATAAAACCCTTCAAAATTGCCAAAGGAATAAGACCCATCAAGGCAGCTGTGGAATATCTGGCAACAAGACATTAGTAGCAGATCCTTTAAGTATGAGGTGTGGCCTCCTTGGATCAGACTAGTTTGTCTAGCACATCCCAGATGTGCGACTGTATTGAGATCTAGAAAATTTGGAGGCCAAGTCACATTTACATGCATTTTGCCACATGGTATTCCATCTCTTCCCCAGCTAAGTGGAACACAAGCAGTTCACACGATGTAAAAGAAAACATGAATCATCAGATTCAGGGTCCAGTTCTGAAACTCATGTGCCCTTTGCAGGTGCTTTCGGTAGTGTTCAAGGGTCTGGTCTGAGGCAGTGAAGCCTCATACACAACAATCTGTCATGCATTGTGTGTTCTGACACCGTTCTATTACAGCCAGTATTCACTTTTTAAACAATTTGTGCTACAGTAGCTCTTGTGTGGGATCAGAGCAGACTAGCTAGTCTTCGTTCCCTACATGCATTAATGAGCTATGGGTGTCCACGGCCCTGTTGTTGGTTCAACAGTCGTCTTTCCTTGCACAACATTTGGTAAGTACTACCCGCTGCATACCAGCAACACCCAACAACACATGCTGTTTCTGGAGATGCTCTGATCTAGTCGTCTCTCCATCACAATTTAACCCTTGTCAAAGTCACTCAGGTCCTTACACTCGCCCATTTATCAAGCACCTCAGCTTCAGGAGCAAGCCCTTTACTTGCTGCCTAATACATTCACAAAACCCCTTCACAAATGCCTTGTAACTAGATCACCAATTTTAATGTTGTGGCTGATCAGTGAATAGGTAACACGTCATCTGTGAAATGACTCTTTGAGCTTTCATTATGATTTAGGGCCAGAGCTTTAGTCTCAAACTGCGCTGACCAAGGGGGTTTTGTTTTTTAAAAGGATGTGGGGGGATAAACACTAAATTAATCATGTTTTGACTGAACTTGCTGGGGACCGAAATTTGCTTATGGAGGCTCGTGATCACATGAAATATTAACAGCTTTTCTCCACTAGCAGGCGGGTTCAAGAGTGTGGGCAGCGCAGGGGGGCAAAGACATCTCACACACACATACACACACACACACACAAACAAACACACACACACACACACACACACACCCGTGCACACACACACACACACACACACACACACACCCGTGCACACACACACAAAGAGCCTGGCACTCGGCGATGTGCTTTTGGAGCTTGTTTTGATGAGACAGAAATGAAAAAAATGAGAATAATAAGTTCCTATATAGAATGTGGGTGAAAGTATTGGAGTGGGCTGGAATAAGTAGGCTACATCAGCATTCACATAAACATTGCACAGAGCTGCAGTGAGCCTGAAAAACATCATTCTAGTTTCTTTATAGTCACACAACACTAACGTAAGTGCTGTGTGCACACAATAAATAGTAATGTTAACAATAAAGGGCAAGTACAAAACAAACACCTCGTGACTGCACATATATAATGTGTACAACTACTAGAAACACCACGTAAGTTAATGATGTCTACAGAAATATGTGGGGCAGTTGGTGGCCTGGTGTATAGGGTGTTTCCCCTGTGATCAGAAGGTCATTGGTTTGAATCCCATAACAGCCAGTGGCACTACTGAGGTACCCTTGAGCAAGGTACCGTCCCCTCACACTGCTCCCTGGGTGCTGCGTTGCTGCCCACTGCTTCACTTGGTGAACTGGTTAAATGCAGAGAAAGAATTTTACATTGTTCACACTGTGTGCTATGTTCACACATGACTATAAAGGGGCCTCTTTAAACAAACTAATACTGTCCAAGTTGAGGAGTGTAAGTACAGTAAACTTATGTGTATTTCAGTGATTCAAATTGAAAGAACCAACATCCAACAGACACTTACGTTCACTTGGAAGTTCCCTGATCACACCTGTTCATCCATCCTTCCAGCCCAAACACTCTAAGTCTCGGTTGTAGTCTGGGAGGGAAAAAGTGGGGGGTTTTGAAAAGTGAGGGGGACACAGCCCCCCAGCTGTGAGGGTTCCGATGCCCATGGTGTTACTGTGAGTGCTGAGGTTTGTGGTAATAGACTAAAAACCCTGTAGCAAAGGGAAATTTGAATTTTGTTAATGTTACATAGGGATAACATGAATAGATCAATCAAAGTGTGTCAGAAGAACAGAGGAAAATGTTTTGAAGCTTATTATAGTTATCTCGTATGGCTCATTTGTTTGAAATGAAGTAAATATCATCTATAAGCTATTATGAATGATCCTTAAAGATTTCGTTAACATTAGCCCTCCAGACACGCAAGTATCAGCTGCTGAATTTTGATTGGCTGTCAGCAGTCATTTTATTGCATGAGCCAACTGTAGGAGATGTGAGTCAATGCAGCCAAGTGTATACACAACACATTTCAAAATCTTAGCTTTAGCAGTTCTTAGGATATTAAAATGTGTCTGTTGCAGCACTCCCTGAGGATGAAATTTCATTAAATTTGGCATGTGTTAAAAAATGCTACATTTGTGAAGCTTGAAACTATGTGGGGGGGCACAGTGGGTAGCCGTCTCACTGTGAAAAACCGTCCTGGGTTTGATTTCCAGCTGAGGATCTTTTCTGTGTGGAGTTTGCACATTCTCCCCGGCATATTCGACGCTGGGTACTCAGGTTTCCTCCCACATTCCAAATATATGCATGTCATGCAGACTGGAGATGCTGCACTGCCTCTAACTCTGTCTTTCTCTGCCTTTCACGCTATCACCGTCTCCAGTAACCCCCCACGACTCTGGTTAAGAATAAGCAGCATGGATCATAAATTAATCATGTCAAAAAAGAACTAGCTTTTGGCATTGATGTTATTCACTGGGTATTCACAAACAGATTTCATTTTTAGCTCTTTTTTTTTTTTTAGCATTGAGCTATTACCCAAAAAGTGCTTTGTGCCTCCCCACTTCAAGGGACATTGTGCGAAGGGACACACCCAGCTAGAGACACAAATCTTATTTCTTATCCATCATGCTGGGGCTAAAAGCACACCAAATTTCACATGAATCGGTGAAGTCTATGTATGTGAGAATGTCAACCAAAAAAATGAAAGAAAAAAATAGTTGAAAGACACCATCACAATGAAACTATTTAGTTTGACATCTAAAGATTACACTAAGGCCCCACAGTGGTGCAGTGGGTAGCGCTATTGCCTCACACCTTCAGGGTTAGGGGTTCGTGTCTGGGTGCTGGCCGTGTGTGTGTGTGTGTGTGTGTGTGTGTGGTGTATGAGCCCTGCGGTGAGCTGGTGGGTCCCTGCTTCATGCCCTTTGGCTCCAGGTACCTGTGACCCTAGTAAGGATTAAGTGGTTACAGAAAATGGATGAATATAAGGGTTAAAACCAAAATAAACTATGGAAGTTCTACATATTAATGCTGTAAAAATTGCACCTGGTGCCATTAAAAAAGACGTATATTTATGAATTTGTTTGTTCCCTATAGAAGATTCCACGCACCAATAAAGTACTAATAAAAGAACCATGATTAAACTACTACTGTTCCTGCATTTTTGTGGGTGAACCATCAGCCTGTCACACCTGAGATTCAACCCTGAATCTCCAGAGCAGGCCTCACCCCTGCCATCAAGTGCTAAGACTGGGACTCATAAACGTCATCCCAGATGAAAACCCAATCAATTGCACTCAGCCCAAAGCTACATGATTACAATTTTCACAGTCACACATCATTCCCTCTGCTTGTTAAGAGATGGGTCCATTCATCTTGCTGACATAAATTAGAAACAAAAATGAGTCTAAACAAATGAGGCGGACACCACGAACACGTTAGCCCGTGCGCCGCAACATGCACTAAACTCGTTAGCCAATATTCTCAGAGCTAAATGGGTTTAGACACTGTTCGGCTGGAAACTCATCTGACCCCTGGGCGCCGAGGCTCACACTGAGCTTCAGGTTTAACAAATATATCACAGCATTACACGGGGCTCCAGCTGGGCCGGCCCACACTGCGAAATATCGCAGATTAAATGCCTCTGTTTAAGTAACACGGTTAGTATCTATCACAGATTCACCTTTTTCTTCAGTCCTGCTTAGCCACTGCAATTGCAGTCGTCCACTAGCCAGCAGAGCTTATTAGAATAGTCTATTACATTGGGGCTGAGGTCAAAGGGCAGTCATAAAACGAAGCACTGAACACACAGACCCACTGGAGGCCTGGACTGCATGGCTTTGCCGAAGGATGAAGCTGCACATACGGATGGTCTAATGGGACCAGTGACAGCTTGAAGCCCTGTGCATGGAGGGTCATGTGTGGGCAGAGAAGTCCACTTAAAAGGCCTCCTACCGGGCTCTCTACCTAAATTTAGAAGCAGCAAAGCCGGTCTCCACCCCACAACCCATAAGCAAATCAAATTCCTCACAATTAGCAGATTTCACTTGACAGGCACCTGGGTGAGAGAGCATAGCCACCAATGGTCGCTCTTTTGATTGGGTTATCAGTCCTACAGCTATGCAAATGTGATGTGAGGGAATAGTGAGACATGGGATACAGGGGGTCTATACAACGACAGCAAAACTAACCCACAATTTTCTTTTGAAAAACGCCCAAACAACCTATGATACATGAGACAGAAAAAAAAAGTCAGTGTTTGATAAAGCACTTTATAATTTATGAAAAGTACATGACACAAAATGTTACAGAAGTCCGACACGGCTGGGTGGTTCATCGGTGAGACGCAGACGGCCAGCTTGATCTAAAAACATGTCCGGGGGGGACAAGGTAAAAAAAAATAAAATAAACAATTACCAGAATATATAAGCATTATTCCTATACATTTTTATAAATAAATAAAAAAGTTTCCCTTACCTTGGTCTTGCAACGCAGCCTTGTGATAAATACTCACCTATTTCAGTTTTTTGCATGCTGCAAAAAAAACTGTTTTGGAAATTTGCTCTTTTTGTGAGGAAGGGGGGTGGGGGGTGTTGAAATGGTCTTTATTTTTTCAGCCATTTGAAATCTTTTTTTTTTCTTTTTTTTCCCATCAGTGCTGCTGCTGCTAAGGCAACAGAGCTCTCTTTTTTCTCTTTTCTTTTCTTTTTTTAGCTGATTTTTTTCTAGACCATTTCAGTTCTTTATTTTTTTTTTACATCTCAAATTAAAGCCAGTATAAGCAAAGCAGTCATACAAATCATTAAAATTCATACATAAAATATGTACACAAAAGCAACTACCTTATGTAAGCTTACCATTCTAATTCAAGCTTACTACATGTAACATCAACCAAATAAGTTTTGTGGTTGTCTGGAATTTTGAAATTAAAACATTCTTCATTTTATCACTAAATTCACCGTGATATTTTTTTTTTCCACAGAAATGCAAACATGAAATGTGGTTTCACATTTATCCAGTTTCCAAAGGGGAAAGAAAAAAAAAAAAAAAAAACCCCACAAAAGCAAGAAACTCACTCCTAACACATCATGAATCTGCTCAGAATTGCTTTGTTAAGAGATTTAGTGATGATAAAAAGATCAACGGCATACATGTGGCAAACAGAAGCTTTAAAAAAAAAAAAAAATTTCAAAAAACAAAATAAAGCAGGAAGTGAAATGCTGGACACGTGGCCAGGCCAAGGAGCAAAAGTTAGACGTCTTCATCTGCGCCACGAGCGAGATTCATTATCATCCTCCTCTTCATCATCGTCCTGCAGGAGGGCATCGTCCACCAGAGAATCCTCTTGGAACTGCAGCCAATCAGAAAGCAGAGACGGGCAGTAATGAAAACTTTGCGGTGTAAGCAATTCACAAGGTACTGTGTCAGTTCTACACAATATAAGCAATTTCCTCCAGGACCAATAGCGCTTTTTTATTCTGACTCTGAAATAGACACAATATAGAGTTAGATGACTTTTTAAAAAATAATAATCAATATTCTGGGTCTGAGCAAGAATCAGCTCAATGAGGCCTAATACACAGAACTTTTTTTTTTGTGTTGTGATTATCGAGAAGGAGCTTTCAATAATGCTCAGCATGTGACTTATTCTTCTGAAATGCTTCATCAATTTTAATAAGGACTGTATTTGACAAATGAAGTAAAATTAAAATACTTTGAATAAACCAGTCGTAACAGAACTGAACAAAATATGGGTAAAAACAACGCATGTTCAAATTTCTCTCATACACCCCATTCACTTGTGCTTACATCTTCAAAGACACTCCTGCAAATGGATAAAAATTAGTAATTTGCGCCATCAGTAGCAGCTGTTAAGCCTCGGATTCTCTGCTTGATGAAAGGACCCGGCCATGAGATCGCAAAGTCTGATGCAACTGATCAACGGCTGCAGCACCACAGCAGGGTGAGAGCTGACAGAAGCTAACGGCTAACCCTAGGCAAAATGCTATTGTTACCCTGAGAGACCGATGTACACTCCTTCCATCTCTCTCCAACGCTAGATCCCTTTATAACAGTATTAACATCATCGACTAACATTTCCTCAAACTCCAGCTCTCTACACAGCACGACATGACTGCTGAGAGACCAAAGAGCTAACGTTAGCGTGTGGTACACTGTTTGTCTGTTTGAAGGAGCTGCTTGTATTTGTGGCATAGAAAGCCAAGAAAAGTTAGATTAGAAAAAAACTGACAGAAATACAGCCTAGTGGTGGAAGAGATTTCGCAATGAGTATTTATGCTACTGCTTGTAGTAGAACAAATAGCGACACATTGCGTCCTTGAGTTCATTTACTGACAGCACACATTCAGGCCAGAAACTGAGTTATAGTGACTGTATACTTATGGCAAACGCGTTTATCTTCTCAAAATTGTTTACCTGAATAATGTAAACAAGTCTGTAGTTTTCTGTTACCTCAGAATAACGCCACAGTCTCCAAGTACTTATGTTAAATTTCTTAGTAAAGGAGTTTCTGCTGAATGGGATTTCCGTTTTTGTTGTGGTATCAAAGCAGCTACCCAGAATCATGTAATTTTACTTGTATTAGCGTCAATTACACAATTCTGGTATTGCAGCATTTCTATTTGTTGCACAGATGAAACTGAATGATGGCAGTGACAAAGGCAGAACTGAAGCAGGCAGAATTTTTGGATTACTCGTGTATAGAAAAAAAAAACCCCTGGAATAACTATACTAGTTCTAAAGCATGGCAGGCTGTGGGAGAGGAATACAGAAGGGAAAAGTAGTAAAAGTGACGAAGCTCACCTCCTCTTCCTCCGGCTCCACCTCCTCAGTGTCTGCTGCGCTGAGGGAAACGGGTGGTTTATGCCAGGCCAGACGAAGCTCCTGGTTATTCAACCTCACTCCATGTACTGCCGCCTGGAACAAGAGAACTTCAGTTAAGTTCAGGCTAAGTAACAAGCAAACAATCCATATGCAAGTGTACATTAAAAAGACTGTGGGTGCATTGTTGTGTACTGAAGAGGTTCAGTGGTACCTGTTCTGCCTCTGCACGGGTTCTGTAGGTGATGATGGCATTCAGACTGCCGTCCTCCATTCGGCAATCCTCAATCTCCCCAAATTGCTAGTAAGACAAGTAGATTCAAGACAAGACTTTGCTTTTTATACTATAAAGTGTCTGGTATCATCAAAGTCAGGAATAATTTTCAGTTTAGCCCAAATTTAGTCAATCTACTAAAACAAAACTGGACAAAAGTAAGCACAAAATTCAGGCTTCAGATAGCTGCTACTAATCGGGTCCATTTTTACAGATGTATCGTACAGTGTCAGAACACACATATGCAAGTCTGTTACACAGTACTTAACAAAACACAGTTTGAGCCACGGGTATGATCACTTAGGGATGCTGCAGAATATGCTTCTATTACTTATTATTGCTCATTAATAACTTGTTAGCCTTGTAGCACCAGAGCACAACTAAAGAAGCAAACTTCAGGCACCAAACATATCTTGACCAATTATGGGCACTGATTCCCAACACTGGTTTTGTAATATCCCTTGTCTAACACATTTTAGTGTTTGCCTTTTCCAAATACATCCGATTCAACTGATCAGCCCATCAAAAGACCAACCTGGATAAAAGTGGGTGTAAAAGAGGAGGGGAAACACTAAAGTGTGAAGACCATGGTAGAACATGTGAGCTAAGGGAGAATCACTAAACCATCATAATACACAAAATACAGCTTTGCGATTTTACTGAAATGTTTCAAAACCCAGCTGATTTGAAAGTAACTCACTGCAAAGTGTGGCAGTAGGTCGACCCGATCCGCTTCAGTGAAGCCGCTGATTTCCAGAGCTCTAGGCCGATGGTCCACCACAGCATGGGTGGGCACACCTCTCACTCGGCCCCTAATGCCCCGTCCACGGCCCCTGATGGTTCCTCGGCCCCTGGTGTGGGCCCCCCTCCCACGTCCTGGGGTGAGTAGACCTCTTTTGGCAGCCTGGTAAAAGAGAGACAAGTGAGGACACTACCACCACCCAGTGGCACTTTTTAGAACTGTAGCAAGCAGTACATAAATAGGTTCACAATTTTACCACACTGTTACAGCGATATTAAATTCCTAACAACTTTCAAATGCAACCAAATTTTCCTCCTTTAACCCCTTAAATTACAGGCATCTCATTCAGTTATTATCATAAGATTTAAAGAGTAACTGCTATGAAAATGTTTTGTGCTAAGAGTGATGAGTGGGTTCGCTTTGTTAGTGAAAGTGCTATAAACGCAAACCTCGAGCTGCAGTTGGGTGTATTTCAGTTTGAGCTGAGCCGTGTCCTCCCCAGCTTGAGTTTTCTTGTACAGGTCCAATTCAGTGTCCAGCAGCTCCTTCTGAGCCTGTTAACAGATAGAAACCACAAGGGTTCCACATTTGCAGTCTCATAACTCTGAGTGACTTCAAGATTTCAGCTTTCCTTAGTTGCCACCTAAACCAACTGAAAAAAAATGCCATAACATAATATAATATAATCCCTGTATCAGAATAGGAGAAATCAGACTGACCAGTTTAATCGGAATATTGACCCTGATAAGGCTTTTAAGAAGTTAATCAAAGTAGGCAGGCCCATTTATATTCTCTCATTTTCTACTTAACAAGCGTTTAAAATGCAGCGTTAACCAATACTTCAGGTTAAAACCATAACTCAGGCATTTTGTGCATCAAATCAAATAAAAGATTCCTAAAATCACACAGCCAAGGCAACACACTGAGGTAGGGGTGTGTGTGTGTATGTGTATGTGTGTGTGTACCTGGGCCTTGGTTTTGACACAGGTCTGCAGCATGTTGGTGCTGGAGAGGCCTTTAATCTCCTCCTGCAGTTTGCTAATGCCGTTTGTCAGCGTGGTCAGCGTCTGCATGATCTGAGCCTTATCCTCTGCTTTCATGCTCTTATTCTTCTCCAATTTAGAGATTAGCAACTGCAAATACACACAGTTTTCACTCTCTTCACACATGCCCGCACTTCGAGACAGTCAATCCCTAATCCCATTACAGAACGCAGCTTTTAACTTACTTTCTGAGTCTCAATGTGCTTCTCCAGAATCTCCTGCTTCTTCTTTCTCACATCCTGCTGAAGCTTTAGTGCCTCCTGTTGGATAAAACAGGATGAGCATTTAATCAGGTTCTTGACTTTCTCATTTTTTTCTTTTGATGGGTGAATGATAGTGTGTTTTTAAAGAAAAAACATCAGTATAAAACCATCCAGAACACAGAATTTTGAGATTTGACACAACGGAGCATAAAACTACATTACTTTCTGGCCCAGCCTTGTAGTTCCTTGCAGCTTAAAGGAAAAATCATACATTACACACCTGTTTCTTTTTCAGTGCTTCCTCAGGGTTAACAGATAGCCCGAATGGCAAACCCTTTTGGCCTGGCTTCAGTGCTGCTGGGTTGTAAAATGTCTTAGTAAGTCCAGCTGAGGTGGAAAAGACCTGCAGGAAATCGGGGGGGAAGTACAATGTGAAACACAGTGAATTCATCTCATTGGTGTTAGCAGGGCCTGGGAAAAGGACACTAAACATGTAATAAAAGAGAGCAAAGACCTTTCCTGCTGCTGGTTTAGAGAAGCCCAGTCGCTCTTTCACAGAAGATTTGGCTGCATTCTGTGAAGAAAGAAAACAGAAATATATTACTTATGGGCCACCAGTACTGCGGGTCACAAAAAGATCACTGGCCGAAAGAAAAAGCAAAAGTGATCACGCTGACAATGGTGGAGTTTGTAATTATTGTAACAAGTTTACTTGAACAGCCAACACTAGGTCAACAGACTAAATTACATTACTGCAAAATCATCTATGGGTCAGCAAATCACAAGGACCCCTAGCTACAGTAGAAAGTAATTGAAAACCTCAATAAATTGCTTTCATAGCCTCTAATGGTCACTTCTCCACAGGTGATTCACCAACCAGAAGGTCGCAGTGCACTAACACCCACTTCCCCAGGTGAAGCATCCCTGTTGCTGATGCTGCACTGCTTCTAGACTGCACAGTAAAATGGGCAGTAAAATGCCTCAAAAGATCTCTTATGTGTAACAAGTTATCTAACCTTACTGATTTATTATCTTTTTCTTTTAAATATTTCCATATATCACTCTGTTTAATTCTCCACTCAAGTCAGTCTGGAGCGTGAGACCTTCTTGTGTCATCACAGTACTACAGTAGACACTTAGGCTAACACCAAACTAGACGCATTTCCGCACGAAAACGCAAAGTGTGACTGTGTGGTTGCTATAAGACCAGTGTTTGGAGACACCCAAACATTTGTTTTATGGGGAAAAAAAGTTTGCATTAAATCAAAATAAATTCAAATATTACACCATGGATTTGAACTTGCGATCTTCTGATTAAGTGCCCAGTATTCTTCCGCTGTACCACCAGGGGGAGGTATGAACACACAGTCTCTTAACAAGCCCTTAATGGGTAAGGACGACTGAACGTGTAGCTGCATTTATGGGCTGACTACTTTGGATTAAATCACAACAAACAGTGACATACCTTTTTTTTATAACTGACCTGAGCTTTAGTGTCTTGAAGTCTGTTTGTGAGTTTACTGTGTTTTGTTATTCGTTTGTGTTTCCCCACTTTTTGTTGTTACAACATAACTGAAGGTGAGCTGGGAAATCTGCATGTTCGAATAACCATGACCATGCCTTCTAGCTGACCTGTGAGGGCTGGCTGGGGTCTTGCAATGGTTCTGGGTTTTCAGTGGGCAGAGGGCCCAGTCGATCCTTCACAGACTGTTTCAGAGTGCTGGCTGGAGGCTGCTGAGGCTGCTGCACATTCTGACATGCCAAGAGAATAAAACAGGCATCACACACATGCACATATAAACACACACCACATGTAGTGGGTTACGCTGCTTCTTACCACACTGACCGGTATTCACACAACACTATACCAAGAGTCCTTTGGCAGGACTCCTCTATATAACGATTAAATTGCTGCTCAGCACCTGCCAAATGCCCTCAATGTAATGTAATTTGAGCATAATGTGATGTGAGAGGAGATGCCAAAACACATGTCTTTGAACCCCGGATAATGTGTATTTGTACTGAGCACTAAGACCAACGTGCCAAGCAGAAACATACATCTTGTTCTGTGATATTTTATAGTCGACCGCACAGCAATTATTCATTTTGAACTAAACTGAACTGAATGTTTGTTAACAATGATTACAGGTGTTTACCATCGGGGGAACCATGCGCGCTGGTGCCGGTTCGTCCTCCCTGTGCCAGTAAACTTTAATGAAGCGGTTATTTAGAACAGCTTCTGTGCTCTGGATGGCCCGTTTTGCTTCCTCTGGAGATGCAAACTGGATCAGCGCCCCCTCTGGGTCATTGTTATACGCAACCTGCACACACAAAAACTCGTTTTTATATCAGGAACTCAGTAATTCTGAATCCACTTTTCTAGCAAGACTTACCATGCTGATAATCAAACAAAGTACAGTTCATATACATATATAACAAAGCTGCTCACACAAAGTATAGTTTTTTTTCCCAAACGTAAGAGAAGCCCTGGGGATAATACACAATCTATTAAGTGAAAAGACACATTCTACATAAAAAAAAAAAAAAACTTAATTTGTTTAAAGAGTTTTTATTTCTCTTGGACATTTAAAAAATTTGTTACCAGACTGCAATGTATTTTGTGATGGCATAAAGGCAGCACAGCTGAGCTTGTTAAGAAGTGTTTGTTAATGAGTTGGTTAATTGCATCAGGTGTGATAGAGCAGGAGAAAACCAAAACATGCAGGACAGAGTGACTCAGTGACCAAACTGCTGACTGTCCACACTTGCAGTTTGTGGTCTGGCTTAAGTGCACACTTACATGACACATTTCCTGATTTATTAAACCTGCACAAACCCTCATTAGGACCTTTGCTGACATGTTTCTAGTCTTTTTGAGACAGCCAGTCATTGATGTTCTAAAGATTTTAAATTTCCAAAAGTTTACATATTTTCCAAATGAATGTGACTGACAAATGTGGAATGGACTCTTAGTTGCAGTACTGGGGAAAGGTTGAAATACACATGGACGCTGACTGGAACTGATAGCAGAAAACAACAGGAGTGGACTTTGGGACAAGACACTGGAAACCGATGCTCTAATTAAATGAGAAGGCAGTGTGTCAAAACTGCTGCGCTCACCTGGAGGTTGACTATAGTGCCAAACTTGCTAAAGTGCTCATTGAGTTTGCTGATGTTGTTGAGCTCTGGGGGAATTTGCCGAATGGCCAGTTTAGTATTTGGTAAAGAGAATGGCACTTTCTTATGATAGCCATGATGATTGGGCTTGTTGAAGTTGTGTCTGTGGAGAAACAAGTAAAAAGATCAGTGTCGATACTGAAGAGTAAAAATGATATTAACAACAATGCATTTTAAAACATCAAAATAGCATTTAGTTGTGTGCTTCACATACGATGTCAAAACGAAACTGAAACAAACTACACATTTCTCAGAGCATGCAGCGGTAAAACTCCTGTACCGGATTTTTCATCATCCCTGTCTTATAAAAGGCCGTAAGACAAAGATCAGAGGGTGGAAAAAGTTAAGTGTTGATCTTACTTATCAAACCAAGGTTTCTTCAAGGGAATTCCTCCATCGTGCAATGGCCCACCCCTCTTCCTGGAGTCAGATTCCAGAACAATCTGTGCACTATTGCTATTCAGCATTTTGTCTGTAGAACATGACACAGGAAAAAATGTTAACTGACTAAAAAAGAACACTATAATTAAATTCTACACACACAATAAATTAATGGTTACCTCGTGGGGGCATGTCCACCTCCCCCATGGTGAGGCCAATCAGGTTGGGCCGCTGGACGTTGACCCTGTGTCTATACACAGGTCGCGAGGTCATACTGGGAGCCTCTGGATTATACACGTCTGGTTCAAATGAATCTACAGACAGACAAAGCACAGATGTTGTCAAAAACATCTACTACTTGTTTTTTGATGTATTATTTGTATAAATGTAAATAGGACCCCAGTATTAATGAGACTTCAAACTTAGCTGACTTTAAATAACCTTTCTAGTGAGACTGAAATGAGATGAGAATATAAACCTTCATTTGAAAAAAAAAAAAAAAAAAAAAAGGATTAAACCCCCTTCAGGATTCAAATAAACCAATGATTGACTCCTCAGAAACACAAGCGAGCTTAAAAAACGTTCAA
>JBBIGA010000106.1:6884908-6899644 GCA_037576975.1 Alestes dentex | reverse complement strand
CACTGTAAGCACGTTTTCTTTTGTATGTGCTGCTTTTTTCTTTGATATAGGCTGGGTAAATACAGTAATAATTTAATTTACAGTAATAAAAATACAGAGCTATAAAAACAATAAAATGAAAAACACGAGAACAGTCAGGAAACACTTGAACACGGGGGAAACTGTTCTGATGTGGGAATGCTGGACTGCATCTGCCGGAGACGTGACACAGGGCAGCAGCCAATGTACGGTTGCTTTGTGTTCTCTTCACAGTATTAAAAAATTAGATATTAAAAAAAAAAGATATACGGGAGAGAGAGATGTAGATACATAGTAGAAACATGATGCAAGCATCTTTTTTTTTTTACTGTCCCCTCCAACATCCGATTTCAATGAAATCACTCTAAACAAACATTTCAGTTTATAGAAAACTTTCTACTTCTTTAAGGACCAATAATTAATGTGGTTAAAGCCTATTGTTACTAGATGGTGACGACTAAAAATAAAAAACGCTCCACTGGCAAAACTACTATATCACACGGTCATATCAGAGGTTGGATTTTATTCTAACGCTGCACTGGAGTGAAATTATGTCAATATTCTTCTTTTTTAAAAGTCAGTTTATGTATCTAAGCAATCAAAATTAATTGTTACATGAGCAATTTATCAACTTCACTTTATGCTTTAATAGAAGATAAGTCTGCTTCTCAGAATGAAATGTGTTCACCACCCTAAAATAATGTAATGTAAGGTTTGTAGGTGGTCCTAGGGGTGGGCGATATGGCAAAAATATCATATAAATTTTTTTACAGTTAAATCACGATTTTGATTTTATCACGGTATTTATATTTATTTGTAACTATAGATTTCTTTTTTTACTATTTTGCAAGTTACTGAACTAATGTCATTTTGTAAAAATATAGTCCTAAAGAACAAAACAGCATTTAGGCAAAAGAACATTTTTGAACAGATTTAATCAGTTTGTGCGATTTTGCCAACATGTTTATTTAAAGCTAAATAAATACTTAATGTTACTTCAGAGCAAAATATCAACAAGAACAAAAATATTAAAATTGTAAACAGTAAAAATGGCAACTAATGCAATTCTTAAACTATTACTGAATTATTCAGCACAGTCATTTTAACATGGCATGACAATGCCTCCTAAGGTAAAACAGTAAATAGGTTTTTAAAAGGGTCAGTGAAGGGTATAAATGTAAACTTGGAGGTAAATTGTTGTTCTCTCTGAACAAAAATAAAGTGCGATACTGTGTCTAAAATGTGATTATAAAAAAAACAAATAAACATCACTTGTTGCTGGAATGCAAAGATACTTTTGAGCTAGTTGTCTAACCCTTGGAAAGTTTCCCTCATGTAGTCGCCACCATTCAAGAGGATCCATCTTACTATCTGCATTTAGTGTGGACAATTAGGCCCTCAGTTCCCAATCTGTTGCCTCTCTTAGAGAGCAGATGTGGCAGCCGCATGTACCTGAAAAAAAGCTGGCCTCTGTTTTCTCGGCTTTCGTGTATCCTTTTTCCTCAGGGCTCTGAGACTGTTGGAGACTGTTGGAGTACATTCAGACACAGCCCTGGCTTGTACTTCCTCTTTCTTGTCACTGTATTGGGTTTTAAACCTCGGATCAACAAGTGAAGCCATGTCCAGCAGGGCATCAGTGGTGGGATCCTGGTATTTTTCAGTGAGGTAGTTGAGGATAGTCGTTATTGTTTTTGTCATCGTTCAGCTTCAAGAGGCTGAATTTCAGCGGGCGCAAGACTGGCTTGACATAAGATACACTCACATAATCCTCTGCTGAAAGTGCGTTGGTCAAGTCTCTCAGTGTTATTACACTAAACTGAAATGGACTTTTTATTTTTTTGAAGATAATGTATATCTTCGAGTTATTTTTAACTAGGCTAGGTGAAGTCTGTGCCCAAAACACTGAAGACGGGTCCAGTTGTTAAGCTCCAAGGCCCGCACCATGTTAGTCCCACTGTCCGTGGTCATGCAGGTCATCTGATCCTCTATAAGCCCCCAACACTCAAGTGCGTCTCTCAGGCCGTGCGCTGTGAGCTCCCCCGTATGATCGTCTGGGAAGTATGTTGTTTGAAGAGTCACGCTCTCCTCTCATATGGAGCGCCTTTCTCAAAAGCCAGAGTGATTTGTTCTGGTTTGGTACCTGTTGCCTCTGCTGCCTGTAGTTTGACTGCTCTCCTAGCCTCTATACTCGCCGCATATTGTTTAGGATGTTGTCTTTTTAAGTGGTTGAAAATGTTCGTCGTGTTGCCATCTGACGCGCAAACATTTTCTCTGCAGTCTTCGCAAATAACGACTGTTTGTTCCTTATTGTTTGGGTAAAAGCCAAACCAGTTCCATATCACCAATGTAGAGTTATTTTAGGGACCAAGTCATGTTTTCACTTTCAGCCATTGCTTACAACTACAACAATCAAACAGTGTGGGGGGAGCAAGAACTGTACGTCAGTGCCGTGGTTCACTTTGGCAGGCATTAAGTGGGCTAGCAACTAATGCGATTTGGCTGAGGAATAAAAAAAATTAGGATGAACATAGAGCTGCAGTAGATAGATGGAATGTAGTCTATTTAGACAATACTGCGATCGCTCTGCTTTGGCAGATTGTCAGCACATAGATCGTCTTCACGATCTCATATCGTCATATCGTCCACCCCTAGGTGGTCCTATGGAAAGATATTCAGGGACTTCACCAGGTTCAGGCTGGCTTTGCAGCTTAGTTTGCATCTGTGGACTATATGTACTGGGGATTTACATTTTAAAACTTTTAAAACATTTAAAAACTTCAGATAATATTTCAAACTCTAATTCAGTTCAAATAATGACAGTTTGGTTTTGGTATGGGCCCTTTATAATGGACTCTTATTGGAAGCCAGGGTAGGGATGCCAAACCTGGAATAAAAAGTGTGTGAGACTAGGAAGAGGGAAGTGTGCCAGTCATTTTACTGGCAAAGTATGATAAGGTGGAATATACTGTCTCTTTACTTTATGTTATGGTGTACACAGCCAGTCAGACTGTGCTCCAGTAAAGCTCTGTACCTCTGGATAGAACAACTCTGTAGTAGGACTAGGTTGGGGGGGGGGGGGCAGTATGACTGTCATCGTGATAGATTACTTCAGTATACAATTCACTGCACTTATCGGAGTATATCATAGGCTTTATCAGTACTGCAATAACTGTGTGGATCATGAAGACATTTTCCATTATTGCAATTTCAATTACAAAACAATTAATGTAATTTTTCATAGGATTTTTGTGGCACTGTGAAAACATCAAGAGACTTACTGTGTATTGGGAAAACACCTGCAAGTATCATGAACATGATCAATCAGAGGGTTTACCTCAAGCTTTAACTGCCGCTGATCTTGTTTTTGCTCTCTTCACCTGCTGAAACCGAAAGCCTGGTGTTGCTCCAGGCTATCTGGGAGGAACTCTAGTAGATGAATCACACTGGATTAAAATGGCCTTCATTTGTTTTCTGGCTGGTTCTGTATAGAGCCAAAAAATAGGAACAGAGTGTTTTTTCCCCGCACACTGTAGCCTTTCAGGAAGATGAAAGATGGCAGGAGAATTCATTGTTGAGTGTAATTATTGGTTGTCAAAAAGCATTTGTTAGAAGGGTATTACACAGTTGGGTAACTTGTCTTGAGCGTACCAGTGCTTCACAGGAATTATTTAATTAATGCCTGTATATTGTAATATAAGAAAATTATGGTGAGTGTTCTCGTGTAGTAACCGACAGTTACAGTGTAGAAGCCTTGACTTGTTGATCCATATATATGAGATGATGCATAATTATTTAAATTATGTCTACAGCCAGCCCAGACTGTGTTACATACTCATGCATGTCAGTACATTGTGTAAAAATGTGTAAGTACAGTTTATCCCTAGTCTAAATGCGTTGAGACACACTAGAATTGTAAGCCTGGTTAAAGGATTTAAATACTTATGGGCCTCTCTGTTTTCCTGAAAGACATAGAAGTTGGTTTCGAATTGCAGGCTTGTATTAAAACTAGGACTGGGCAAGTTAACGCATTATAATCGCTTTAACACAGTATTTACTTAAGAGCAACGGTTATTTTATTGCGCATTAATGCAGTATTTTATTACTATGGTCTATTGTTTTTTATTACTGAAGTTCTTTGCTTTTTTGTGCTCGACCACTTCACCTCACTCTAAAAGGGACAGTTGCTACTGAACATTGATGCTGCTCTCTGGTAGAAGTTTATACTTCTGGTAATTCTGGCTCTGGACTCTCAGGGTAACTTGTTTTACTATAAGAAACCAGATAAAACATGAATGCACTGCACCGGCAAATAGCTTTGGTTGTATATTTGATTTGATGTTTTAATAGAGATTTACAAGAAACATTTTAACTGTAACTGTGTTAAAAGGTATAGAAGCCCGTTTCCGTCAGCCTGATAAAAAAAAAAAAAAACATAATTTATGTCAAAATAAAGACCTTTTTATCAAAAAAAAAATATATCTTAATATCTCAAAATTTTGACTGTTATCTTGAAATTTTGACTGTTATCTCAAAAAATTGACTTAGTTATCTCAAAATTTCAACTTAATATCTCAAAATTTCGACGTAATAATCTCGAAATAATTACTTAATAACTCAAAATTTCAACATAGTAAGTCATTATTTTGAGATAACTAAGTCATTATTTTGACTTAATTTCAAAATAATATTTTACCAAGCTGGTGGAAACGGGCTTCCATAAAAAGGAACACTGCTGTTAAAAAGCTCCTTATTTGTTTAAAACCCAATGTTATTGCACTTTTGTTCATATAGCATTACTTTTAATATAAAAGTGCGCAATACACTACTTTTGAATTCATCATTGAAATTTGTTTATAACAACGCAGTTAATCGCGATTAATCGCCAAAAATCATGGGATTAAAAAATTTTAATCATTGCCCAGCATTAATTTCAAACTTGCTGGATGATTTCATGAACTAGTATGTTAAACAGCATAATGTCAAAAATATCTTGCGCCATCCTTCCAGTATGAATGTAGAGATTTATCCCTTTTTGATATCCTCTAGGTGAGGAAATCCCATGTCCAGCAATGTTTGTTCCTGTTTTGATTTTGTTCCGGGTTTGAATACTTTGCAGTCTTTGTGTTTGTTTTTCCAGAGTAAAACAACTCGACTTCAATTTTTAAGAGGATAGAAAACGTGCGTCTAACACAGCTTTTTGTGTTCTCATCCACAGTATGCAAGCGTTACGGATAAGGATGGCGAGCAGTTCATGACCCCCAATGATTTTGTGCAGAAGTATTTGGGCCTCCACACACAGATCCATCACAACCCCAAAACTGTGCAGCTGCTGGCTGGAGTGGCAGACACCACAAAGGACGGGTAAGATAAATATCAAGACTACAAAACGCACATATAAAGAAACGTATATAATACGAGAGAATGACCCTGAAGTCACCAGTTTGTACTGATTTAACTCCTACCACAACAATGTGAGCTTGTGTCCAGGAATAAACTCTCCTCAGATTTACTCACTTCAATATTTAAATTAAAGCTTGGTATAGTATGTACTTATTGGTAATGTTTCAAAACGTGCTGTTCAAATGAAATCCATATATCCAAATGGTATAGTTCATTGTTGGTTTTAAGTCCACATGCAGTCCTAATAAGTTTCCTCCTCCTTTCTAGCTGTACAGGTCCTCGGGTTTTTTTAGTTGCAATCAATCCCCTCTTCATTGACACAAGTTTACTAAAAAGTTTTCATTGTCACAACTTTGTCTTCGTTCCTGCACCGCTCATGCGATATATCTGCCCGAGATCTCCACATATATGTACTTTTTATATACTTTTAATATATAACACTGTGGAAGAACTCTACAAGCACCATTTGAAGCAGCTATTAAGTGAAAAAAGTATTAAATGAATCCTTTGCCGTCATGTTTGTGTTAGGTTTGCTTCTTTAGTTTTGTACTAGAACCTAGCTAAAATAGTAACAACACCTGAAAGCCTGACCTTTGTCTTTTTGTAGCCTATAAAAAAAGAACACCGCTGTGCACTTTTTCCAAGTATGTGTGTGCTGATTGTGTATGTGAGAAAGAGATTCATGTTGCTGTTGCTTCCTGTTGGATTGTTTCTTGCAGGGCTGCTCCACTGCGTGTGTCAGTCAGAGGTTAAGTGTAAAAGTACTGATTCCTGAGCTCCTTCACTTTTATGTAGAAGCTACAATCTTTTAATTTATCTCAAATCCGCAATTCTAACAAAATACCCTTTACATCCAAAACACTCTCCATTAAGGAGGCGTAACTGCAATGGCATGCATGAAGAAATTAATTGGAAAAAAAAATTGCTGCATGGCTGGAATCTGACCCATTTATATATTTTTGTATCATATATCAAAATATTCTTCAAACCGAAGTGTTAATTACAATGCTTGTAAGACATTCATTTGTTGTTTCTTTTTTAAAAATTTTTAAATATTGCATTAAGATTATGTCTGAGTGCTGAAAATATGTTTTAGTATTCACAGCAGTGTGCGTCTTAATGTGCATGTGTCTTTGTCTTTTTTTCCCCCCTCCCACATGAAGGCTGATTTCGTTCCAGGAGTTTTTGGCCTTTGAGTCGATTCTGTGTGTGCCAGACGCACTCTTCATTGTAGCCTTTCAGCTGTTTGATAAAACTGGAACTGGAGACATCTCCTTTGGTAAGTGTGTATTTTGGTGGCTTTTTTAGGTGTAAAAGAGACACAAGTTTTGTAGTGCAGTGCAGCACATTATTTTTTTACTCAGCTTATTACTGTGGTCACGTGTTTCTTTAAGAACAAAAGGCATATTTGTAAGGCCTGATACAGAAGATGGAGTCCCAGTCAGGTGCTACTGGACAGCCTGCTCCAGATCACCACTCCAGGATTTCACACAGGCCTAGTGATGGCCCGATCCACGTTTTTCCAGTTCCGATCTGATTCCGATACATGACTGCCGATACCGATACAGATTCCTTATCTTTTTTACTTTAATATTAGTATTATTTTTGTTGAAATTGTGCTGTTTATTAGTAAGGTTACATCACAGAATAAATAAACTACTAAGCTCTTATTAGAAGAGCAAAAAATATACACAACTACATTGAATTTAAAGGCATTCCAAAGGAATTCATTTACACTTCAGAAAAAGGTAGCAGCAACAGCTGTAAAATCAAAAACACAACAATCTTGGCTGAGTCATTTAAACAGTTCAATTATTATGTCCATTTTAGCAGCAACAACTGTGTAAAAAAAAAAAGTGCAATACTAATACATTTTAAATAACGTGAATTCAGAGACACGACATGGGCAGTGTAATCTCACCACTTTTGTATTTAAGGTGGAACGGCCGAGTTACGAGATGTCCACCTTTAGCCTCGTCGTGTTTTGAGACAGTCATCTAAATAATTCAAGTATTATGGCTATTTCAGCAGCAACAACTGTGTAAAAAAATCAAGTGTAAAACTAACACTTTTTAAATAACGTGAATTCGGAGACACGGCATGGGCAGAGTGTAATCTCACCACTTCTGTATTTAAGGAACGGCCGAGTTACGAGATGCCCACCTTTAGCCTCGTCCTGTTTTGGGAGATAGAGAGAGGGGGAGAGGGCAAAAACAGCCAACAAAACACACAAAATAGCCCCTGAAAAAACCCAAAAGAGGGCTTGAGGGAGAGCAAAGAGTCTTCTCTGATATTCCTTTCGCTTTTGGGCTGTCTGCTGTAAATTGTCTGCGTTTTTGGAAAATGTCAACGAGTGTCTGCTGCCAGCGCATTTCGTATTACACAGCGTCAAGTTTAAGGTCCAGCGCGAGCTGCGAACTGGAATATAGAGATCAGGGCTGTCCGACCGATATCCGTATCGGATTTACAGCTTTATTGGAATCCGATACGGATATCATTTCTGATTGGGCACATCTCTACACAGGCCCATAAGGCGGAGATCAGGATCACCTGAGAACCGGGCTCAGGTGGTATATATAGCCCTTCCAGACGATATACCCTGCCTAGTTACTGAGCGTACTCTCTGTGTTTTTTCGGACCCATTTCTGGACCTTGGATTGCCCTTTTTTGCCTAGTGGACTTAACTTTGATCGCCTGTTTTTCGATTTTGCTGGGTTTTTTTAAACTTTTGCTACAGTTTTGGAGTTTTTGCCATTTTGCCTTTATGGACTTTGTATTTTCAATAAACTTCCGGTTTTGGTACTCTGCATATCCATATCCGTGTTCATTACAGGTCCATATCAGTGTTCATTACAATATTCATCTTTAACATTACACACATGTATACACTCCGTATAATGTAAAGGAATGAACCTCTGTGTGCTTCATGTGTGTGTTTCTGTCTGCAGAAAATGTGCGTGATATTTTCAGTCAGACCACGGTCCACCACCACATCCCCTTTAACTGGGACTGCGAGTTTATCCGCCTGCATTTTGGCCATGACCGTACCAAACGCCTCAGCTACCTGGAGTTCACCCAGTTCCTGCAGGTAACTAAGCACTCAAGGGCATGATTATGTAATGTTATTTCTGTAGTTTGCCTGAATAATTAAATTACTCCAGCTTTTGTTGTTATTCAAGTATATTTAATATTGAGAACATTTTTTTTCCAAGACACAAAATGTGCAGCCTGAACTACACCTAATGTGACGTTGATAGAAAAAATAATATTCCAATTTGTCTTACAAAACTTGAACAAGAGACTACAATTGTAGCTTCTTTTAGCAACACACAGCACGAGCAGCTGGACTTCATCTGGCTGTTGATGTTGTTTCCACCTGCTGGATAATTTTGTTCAACACTAGTGGGATGGCATGATGTTTAGGCCAGCCCTAGTTACTCTTTAGAATGTATGTGGAAAGTACAGATTCCAAACTTGATGGAGTGTTATTGTTGTGTGTACAGTCTTGGCTCGCAGAGGGAAAAAACATAAATTTTTTGACATATTTGTGCCACATAAAACTGTCACTGTGTCATTATGTAGTATTGTTTTATTAATTTGTCATGTAAATCAAATATGTAAAATACCAATAAAGTAAAGCATTTTAAAGCAGATGAATCCAAGCTGTGCAATTCTGTACACTTTTTGGTCGAGTATTCGTTTAAAGTATAGATGGCCTAAATTGAAAATATTAACATAGAGATAAATGTACCTTCTGTACTCCAACTCCTAATCTGTATCTGTCCCCATCTGTCTCTGGTATTCCTCTTGATGCTGTAGGAGCTGCAGCTGGAGCATGCCCGGCAGGCCTTTGCGCAGAAGGACAAAGCCAAGACTGGAGTGATCTCAGCCCTGGACTTCAGTGACATCATGTCCACCATAAGACACCACATGCTAACTTCCTTCGTTGAGGAAAATCTGGTCTCAGTAAGTCTCTCAGAGTGTCTGTGAGTGTGCTCCTGTCTATACCTGTGCTGTTAAATGGGACCACTTACGCTGGTAAATAGTCTTGATCCATTTGCTTTCCTACTAAATAAAATAGAAATGAGGTGTGGTGTAGATCTAGATATTTTAAGCATCTTTCATTCTAGAGCCTGTAAAGCTTGATTCCCACATATGTGCTGTTTCAGTTCATGTGACTCCATCTGCACTGCGTGACATGTCCCCCTTATTCACTGCGGTTTAGCATCACTATCTTCGATAAACAGCTGCATTTTCTGTTACACTACTTAAAATATTTGCCCTGAGTCAGGCTTGTGTTGTTGAATGTACATTAAAATTTTTTATTGACACAGCTGAAAGACTGCAGATGAGGACAGTGGTTGACAGCAATGAATAAAACACCCAGTTAGATGTAATGAGTCCAAGTGTGTTAAACACTTCAAACCAGACCATATCTGTTTGACTATTTGAAGGGGTCCGATGAGTGGATTGGGAGTGTAGCAAAAAGTGGGTGGTATGGCAAAAAGAGAATGATAAAAGAATTCATGGTGCCACATAAAAAGAATAAAACTGAATACATTTTATTCAACATTTAATACACGGCACTACATTAAATGCAGTTACACGGGACTGAAACAGGATATTCATGCTGTGCTCGGAAAAGCATATTGAGACACTGGGATGTAAATCTAACAATAAATGCTGTCCTATTACCCAGCTCTGCCAGTATGGTACTAGTATCCTTTCTTTGTTCTTTGAAATAGCTTTAATGGTAAAATATGTATATTTTTTTTCTCCAAAGATCTGGCAGACTGTGTGAATGTAGTTATGTACTGGCTCTGCCAAAAAGTTACAATTTTTCGACGCCATTTCAACCCAGCAGCTGACATTTTTACTGAACTTGACATTAGCGGCCACCAGCCCTTTGATGATCTCCTAATTTACAAGATCACCTGTATCAGCCTCAGTCTTGGCCTTAACTAGTTATCATTAATGGCAGCTGTAATTTATACAGTTTTGAAACTAAACACTAAAAACAGTACAGTACATTTTCTGCTTTTGAAAAAAGTTGTCATTGTTCGTCTTCATCTAAAATGAAGCACTGTAACCTTTTATAATAGATGCTCTTGGAGAATCAAATTATTTTCATTGTAATGCAGAAGAGTTCACCTTCTTATGTTTCTTAAGTGAGATGATTTCCTACCAATTATATGTAACACAAATAAAAGTGTGTTTTCTGCTGCAGGCAGCGGGTGGTGGGACCTCTCACATGGTGAGCTTCTCCTACTTCAATGCCTTCAACTCTCTCCTCAACAACATGGAGCTCATCCGAAAAATTTACAGCACGCTCGCCGGGACCCGCAAAGACACGCTCGTCACTAAAGGTACAAAAGCGCAGAGTTACTCCCCCTTTTCCTGTATCACACACCACATTTGACACCTTTTATCATGTTTCGTCTATGGAGGTCTTTGGCATAATCCGTTTACTTTCAGCAAAAAACTGAAGGCGTTCAGCCTGTATGTCCCAAACACAACAGAAGCTCATTCCAACACAGTAATTTAATAAAAATGCTTTTATTGTAATTATAACTGCAAAATTGACCACAGTTGTTTACAGTGTAGTGCGCTGGGGTGTGGTTATTGTGATTCTCCAGCATGTTCTCCACTGCTCACACATTCATTTGGATTGTCAGTTCTTTTTCTGGACTGTTTGAATGCTGACTAACCACATCCTTTCTCTGCTTGTTTCTCTCTGTCTCTCTCTCTGTAGAGGAGTTTGTTCATGCTGCTAACAAGTTTGGTCAGATCACTCCAATGGAGATTGATATTCTCTATCAACTCTCTGCTCTCCACTCCCAAACTGGGTAATTCAGTCTAATCATCGTGACTTATTTCTTATTTAAACACAGAACTCTGAACAGAACACTCCTCATAAAGAAAGTTTTAACAAAACACAATAAGGGTCGCTTGCTTGTGAGTGGCCCAATGTGGAACTGGTGTATTTCGCTGAATTTCGTTGTAGTTTGTAACACAACTGCTGTTTCCTTGGGGTTTCTTTAATACAGTCCTCCTCATTCTCTATTCTCATGGTTGTCAAAGGCCAACGTATCTGCATTAGCAAAGTACTTACTGCGTGTACTGTTAAAGAATTTTAACATTAAGCAGTATTCTCAATACTAGCTAGAAACATGATTTGGGGATTAAAAAAAAAGACATCCCTTTTAATAAGATTCTATTTGTGTTTTTGTTTTCTTCCTCTGTGTCATACAGACGGCTGAATCTGACTGATATTGAAAGGATAGCTCCTTTGGAGGAAGGTGCTCTTCCCTATCATCTAGCAGAAGTACAGAGACAGGTAGGGGGACCTGTGCCACACAAAAGTGTTTAATGTCGAGTTTGTAGATAGCTGTACTTTCATGCAGTTTGGCTTCATTTTCTGTGAATGTGTGGCTTACTATCACATCTACCCAAAAGATGACATGCGTTTACATGTATGATGATCTGCCAAGTTTCCACAATCCTTTCCCCTCTCACTCACACTCTCTCTCTGTCATTTAGATGCATGGGGATGCATCTCGCCCTGTGTGGCTGCAGGCTGCGGAGTCAGCATATCGCTTCACCCTGGGCTCCATTGCTGGAGGTAAGAGAACTTGCACAAGCTCACATGTGGCTTTACACAAAGACCATGATGTTCAGTGCATTAGTATGTTAGCATGTTTCTGGGCTTCAGTCCTGTGGTTCACCAGTGGTTTCCTGTTACTCACATCCTCAGTTTATGATCGAATCCTCCTGGAGCGAAAGCAGGAATGCTAGAGCAAGGGTGGCATAAGTTTCATGATGGACAATATTTAGCTTTGCCCCAGCATAGTGCTACATTAAAACAAAGACTATAGAAAAAATGTCCATGCAGTATTTTTTTATTTTTTTTTCACATTGTGCAGTGTCTAAATTCCAGCTAAACAGAGATTAGTTTTACACTCTTTTTATGGTAGTTTTCTACATGTTTAGTAAAGTATAATATGATATTCATCATATGTATAAAATATTGCAATTTTGACCACCCCTATGGTAGAGGAAAGTATGAATTTGTGTGGTGCTGGTGGACTACAAGACTGACGAAGAACAATGTACAGAACACTTTTAATAAGGTCAGTTGTGGTGATGGTTAAATCAGTGCCTCAGCAAGTCTAGTCTAAGTCTAGCTCCCCTCCCTCAAGTTTCTTGCTTCAAGGTTCTTCTGAATACTCTTTTAAGGGCGAGATCAGTGCTTGCATTTTCTTTCAAAAATGTGGACTAATGTATGTGTTTAATGTTAACCTACTTCAACTTTGGTGGATGTTTGTGTTTGTAGCTACTGGTGCCACAGCAGTGTACCCCATAGACTTGGTAAAAACTCGGATGCAGAACCAGCGCTCCACCGGCTCTTTCGTAGGCGAGCTCATGTACAAGAACAGTTTTGACTGCGCCAAGAAAGTCCTGCGGTACGAGGGTTTCTTTGGCTTCTACAGAGGTAAAAAGTGTGTTTGTTTGCTTTGTGATGTCTGTGTTTACAGTATTGCAGTGTCTCCAGCTCAAAGCCTGGTATGAAGACCTAAAAATCTTCGAATGCCTTAAACTGGTTTGCCCCAATCCATTTTAGTATGTATTTTACATCTCTTCTATATTAAAATGCACAGGTTCAGGATTCTAAATATCTGTGCCAGGTGTGTTGGCGCCTGGTAGAGACATACACTGTGAACTAGCTGAGGCCTGTACAAGGAAGCTCTTTTTCATTCTGTTGTTAATTGTTGCTAATGTATTGTTATTGATTAGCAGTTTAAAGGAATAGTGCAAACTGCTTGTCTACATTTTTGTACTGGCTTGAAGTCTGAATTTTCATTTGATTTGTTTTTTTTTTTTTTTTTTACAAGCTATTACTTTAATATGTGCCTCATTTGCTTGTGTTTTCATTAGGCCTTGTGCCCCAGCTTATTGGAGTAGCTCCAGAGAAAGCCATCAAACTCACTGTAAGCCCCCAGCCCTTAAACCCAAGAGCTCTGCAATTTCATTAGCTCCTTTTAAACAGGAAATAAACCCTGTTTGGTTTTTTTCCCTGTAGGTGAACGATTTTGTGCGAGACAAATGTTCAGATAAGGATGGCTCTATTCCTCTACCAGCAGAGATCCTAGCCGGTGGATGTGTGAGTATTTTTGTGTAATGTGGCTTGTTTCATATATGTTATGAATCTAGGAAAATCATTCGCTTTACAGAGACTGACAGTGGTCACCTGCTCATTTTTTGTACGTTACATTTGGACACAAAACACCATCATAATTTAAAATAACAAAAGTAATGTCAGTTGCAGAACTATCTAATTGAAATACAAAAATGATAAACGTGATTTTTGTACCCTTTATTTTATGTGTCTGACGGCTATATTTAAATCTTTATACAGTCATATTACTCAGTAAAGCCGCCATGAATTAGGATTACAGAGAAACTGACATTAATTACATTGCATTAAAATACAGGCATTTTAGATCAGTATCCCAGTGGCATCCAAACATTCTCGCAGGAAGTATGTTATCACATCTTGATTTGAATAATCAGTCACTTGTCTAATATTGATTGTATTTTGAAAACTGACATAATTTTTATATTATTGTGTATTTTTAAATTCTTACAATAAATTCTCATATTCCAAAATTCATTATTCGGTTACCATCTTTTGATTGTGATGTACTGATTCAGTTATACACCACTACCTTGAAAGGCATTTCTCCTTGTATTTTTATATTATATTGTGTGCGCATTTTAGGCTGGTGGCTCTCAGGTGATCTTCACAAACCCTCTTGAGATTGTGAAGATCCGTCTGCAGGTTGCTGGAGAGATCACCACTGGACCCAGAGTGAGCGCGCTAAGTGTGGTCCGTGACCTCGGCTTTTTTGGCCTCTACAAGGTACACTATTCTCACAATTAATGCTACAACTAATGATAATATTGAGTAATTAATTGATTAAGTATCCTGGATTTTCTGGTTCCTCATTTCACTTTTTTTTATGGGGCACCTAAGCAATAGAAGCCAAATAAACACCTACACCTTCTTTAGTGTAATTTGACCTGTCAGAATCAGCAACGATGATCATGGGGAACGTTGTAATTTGTTTTATAAGATATATTGACAGTGAAAGACAGTGTGATCGATTAATGTAAAAAGTTGTGGCTCTTTGTGCAAGCACAGATATATGCTCAGAGCGTGTTCAGTGTCTGCTGTGATTTTAAAGTTTGTGTGTGTGTGTGTGTGTGTGTGTGTGTGTGTGTGTGTGTGTGTGTGTGTGTGTGTGTGTGTGTGTGTGT
>JBBIGA010000106.1:6859168-6876408 GCA_037576975.1 Alestes dentex | reverse complement strand
GTGTGTGTGTGTGTGTGTGTGTGTGTGTGTGTGTGTGTGTGTGTGTTTGTGTGTGTGTGTGTGTGTGTGTGTGTATGTGTGTGTATGTGTGTGTGTGTGTGTTATACATGCATGATAAGGAGGAAACCTTTAACATTTTCCAGTCCGCTTAAAATTTGCACAATAATGTCTTTTGACCTTCTTATAAACAGAAAAGCTTTAACAAAGATAAGAAATGGGAGTAAACATTATACACCATGACCATTCTCATCATTACCATTTAATCTCATCCATCAAGAAACTGAATATGGGGAGAAGATGGACGTTTCGATGAGACAGTTATACAGTCAAAATTACCGATTTCTAAAAAGGTTGAAGGTGCTTACAATGACCAAGTCAGTCTCCTGATCTGAATGCCACTGAAGATACGTGCCGCATGCAAAATTTTTTGGCGACAGAGGGACCCACATAATGTTTTTCAAGAGGAATGGGCCAGCATTGAAACACATGCAGTTGTTACTGCAGTTTTTTTCTTGTCAGCACGATAATCACATATATATTCATTAGAAAATGCAGACAGTAGTAAAAGTTGTTCCAACGCTGATTTTTAATGATAAAATGTTGCTACTAGTACTGATGTCCCAGGTAAGTGGGAGTTTCAGAGAACTGTTGAAATCAAGACAGAATCTGGAAGACTAAGAAAACATTTGTGTATTTCTGCTTGACTGGTGAGTTATGCAAAGGAAGATTTGACTGGCACAGGAATTGCAATTAACTGTTCCACTGAACCATGCATGTAATATTGCTGTGTTACTGATCATATATATATTTATTTGTTTCATTTAAATGTTTTGTTTTAATGGCATACACTGTACAGCACACATGTAAGATTTTTTTTGTTGTTGGTCAGTTTGTGTCATTTGCTCATGTAATATTTTTTTAACTTTTTAGGTATTTACCGCCAGAGTGTTTTGTGGTTGGTAAAGAGCCTCCAAAGATCTCCAACAAAGTAGATGTCTGGTCTGTGGGTGTCATTTTCTTCCAGTGTCTCTATGGGCGCAAGGTAAATCACACACACAAAAATCTATCTATCTGTCTATTTATCTATCTTTTCTATCTATCTATCTCTCACTCTTTCTCTCTCACAAAAAAAAAATCTATGTATATACAGACTTTGAATATTTGGTGAACATTTGGAGCACTTCAGTTCAAATTCTCTTCATTACCATTAAAAAATGTAGGCAGCAATAATGTGTTAAGTCAGCTTTTTGCTGTATGTTACTGAAGCCTCTCTTTCTAACACAGAGTCATCTAGATCAGAGGTCCCCAAACACCAGGCTGCGATCTGTGAGTCATATGGTACCGGGCCGCACAGAAATACAGAATGAAAAATATTTTATTGATTATCAGAATCTGAAAGATCTTTTAATTTGAGAAAAAAAAACACGCTTGTGTCGGTCACGTGATACAGTACATCAAAAATTTAGCCCGGATTGGATTGTTTTACATGAAACTGTTCTGTGGCACATAAAAGGTTGGGGACAGCTGATCTAGATGGTAACAAAGCACAATGATTGTTTTATTTTCACCGATCAGCCACAACATTTAAAACCACGGACAGGTGAAGTGAATAACATGCAGCAAGTAAAGAGTCAGTTCTTGAAGAAGAGGTATTAAAATAGTAAAAAAAAAAAAGGGTCCAAAGAAGCACAACCGGTGCTGGTCGGTGACAAGGTCATGGTCGCCCAAAGCTGACCGTTGTGCGTGGGGCACGACTGCTAACCAGTCTGGTCTGATCCAAAAGCACCTGAAGCACAGACTGCTGAAAAAGCAACTAATTGTTGTGATAGAAAGAAATCAGAACACACAGTTTATTGAGGTGCAGAGTGTGTGTGTGTGTGTGTGTGTGTGTGTGTGTGTGTGTGTGTGTGTGGTGGTGGGGGGCTTACTTGGGAGAGAGATGCACTATGGGAAGAAGGTAAGCCAGTTGAAGCTGTGTGATTCTCAGGATAATATTTTGCTGCGAGTCCTGCATTCATGTGGGTGTCACTTTGACATGTACCACATACCTAAACATTGTTGCAGACTAAGTACACTCCTTTGTGGCAACAGCACAACCTAATGGCAGTGGCCTCTTTCAGCCCGTTAATGCTCCCTGCCACACTGGGAAAAAGTGCTGACATGGCCTCCAAATGTCTTCAGATCATTTTTGGCACAAACTAGTCTGAGTCTGATCCCTGGAGGTCCATCCTTACAATTTATAGGGTTAAAGGGATTAGCAGGTTACCACAGAAGTCTTCTGGAGTCTATGGCTGTTTTGGTGGAACAAGGGTGGCCTACACAACATTTGGCAGGTGGTTTTAATGTTATGGCTGATCAGTGTGATCTTTTCATGTTTTGCAGCCTTTTGGTCATAACCAATCCCAACAGGACATCCTCCAGGAGAACACCATCCTCAAAGCCACTGAAGTCCAGTTCCCACCTAAACCTGTGGTCAGCAATGAGGCCAAGGTACATATGCTACATACAGTGTTGTCTCTTACAGACCATCTTCCTGAAGGTATACTTTAGGCTAAACACCTGAGCAGTGCAGTAGTGTAGTAGTTTGAGGTATTCAGACTGAAAGTTTTGAGAATGTAGAATTATAAGACCAGGGCTAGAGACCACAGATATTGTGTGTTTCAAAAATGCAAGGTGTTTTTGAAGCTTTCAGATTACAGAAACTTGGTTTTTAGCCACAAGAGTCATTTTTGACTGAAATAAACTATGCTTGCTTCTTGACAATAAGAACCAAACAACACACACTATAAAACCAAAATTTCAATAGTAGTGGGAAATCGCAGTATTGGACAAAAATATGCAGTTTCTTTGCCTTTTTGTTCATTGAGAACAAAACCTTGTGACTCATTTTTGAGTTATATCATCCTTTGAAATGACTGACTTTTGAAGAATAAAATAATTCAAAAATTTCATCCAGTCATAGCTGATTTAATGAAGTTCAAGTATGTGTCCCTAAAAAGGCAAATTAAATTCTTTCCCCTCCTTGCTGCTTTCAGGCGTTTATTCGGCGCTGTCTGGCCTATAGAAAGGAGGATCGTTATGACGTCCACCAGCTTTGCAGCGACTCCTACCTGCTTCCACACATCAGACGATCTAATTCGTCTGGAAACCTGCAGGCCACACCTTCTAGCCCTGCTTCCTCTGGCATAATCTCCTACTGATGTCTCCATCGGGAACGATGATTGGCGGCTTTCAGCAGAGCTGTCCCTCACCTGCCCACCCTCACACGGATGGAGAGGGGGAGGGGCCTACAAGCTTGAAGACGTGCCCCCAGACCGGCAAAGGTTGCCAGGGTGATGAGCAAGAATGGCTGAAGTCGCCTCCTCTGTGCGCTCCAGTTGAATGCAGCCTTGTCAAGCACAGATGGACAAACTTGAATATGTACAGCTTTACAGTTGGATTGTTTGAGTTGTTTTATGAGGCTGTAAGAAGTACAAAGGGAGGAGTTTTCTGCACTTACACTGCAGGGGGAGACTTTACATTTGAACTTCTCACTGTTATTTCTGTGTTTATATCCCCTACAAGGGGTGTGTGTATGGTTTGTAATTGAGTGAGTGTCCCCGAGTTATTTTTGACTTCTTCGGTCTGTATGTGTGTGAGAGAAAGCGAGAGAGAGAGAGAGAAGTCGGTGTTGTGTGTCGCCTGTCTCCTGGAGTGTATGTTGTGTATGTTTTCAGAGATGCTGTTGGGAAAGTGGTGTGTCTGAGAGAAAGCACAGTGCTTGAGTGTCCTTGTTCGTATGGTCATTGCTGTCAGAAGAGAACCCCTCAACATGTTTCATTTTATTACATTTTAACACCATTTGAACACAGAAATCAAATGTTAGAGGATGACGGTCATGAAATGTTACATTAAATTTCAGGACCGTTCTTCCTTGCATCAAATTACCCTTTTGAAGATGAGGTTTGACGGCGACGATATGTGGGTTCTTAGGAGTTGTGTATCGTCAGAGATGAAGATGAAAACTTTAAAAGCTGCTCCAGCTGTGATGTGTAAATTTCGTGTGTGTGTGTGTGTTAGCAGGTCCATGTACTGTAGGATCTGATCCTTCCTCCAATTTCTCTTCAATTTTTTTCTTTCTTTCCAGAAGCAATTTTTCATGTTGCTGCTATACAGTCTCGCTTTATCATTATTTTTTTGGGATGTATGATTTTAATTAGTATAGAGATCATACAAAGATATATTTGCCAGGAAATCACAGCATGTTGTTGATAAAAATCTAACTTTTCTTGTGAGGATTGCGTGTGTGAGATGGATGTGTGCGCGGATGTGGGTGTGCGTGGCGTGATTAATAATTTTAAGTGAAGAGACGGAAGGTGGGCCGGACCCCACCCATAATGATTAAAGCCCATGTGTCCTGAGCCGCTGCTCTCCTGTTGCTAGGCAACCCCTGACCCTTGGTTTCCTGACCCCAGAACAGCTACTCTGACCAGGTATCATGCCAGAGTGTGTTCAGCAGTACGGGGTCAAACTTATACGCTTAATCCCCTCTATCTCTCTCTAAAACCCTGTCGTCAGCTCGACACGTGATCTGTCTCTAAAAAGCTGCTGCAATTGTAGGGAATGTAGCCAAAAGAGAAATAAAAATTCAGAAAACTTATTTTAATACAACTGCTTTGGATGTTTTTTGGCTTATTGTGTTATTGTAGAATACTGGTCAATTATACTCTATACTATTTAATAGTAATGTATATAATTTCAACCCTTAAGGCCTGGTTTCATGGACTAAAATGTAGCCAAGTTTTATAAACTGAACCAACCCCCTTCTATAAGTGGTCTATGAAAAATGTTTGCGGTTGTTGAGCTGAAATATTTATACCAGGATGGGCAGCTGTTTAAAGGCGTACACTGGCAAGTTCTCCACAAAGCTGTATGGTAAGGGCTACATCTCATCTACTGGGTCCCTATTCCAAAGGTAGTTTAGGGCTGTCACATTTGTTTTAATTTATCTTTATGAATTAGTAATATTTTGATGGACATCTGCATGATGGTAGACTCTTTTACATTAAGAAATAGAGCCTGACACTAATTTATGCATTTATTCAGTATTGTTTTGTAATGAAGTCTTAGGCTTCCACATTTCTTCAAATGTTCATTCTACTACAGAGGGCCAAGACATTCCAGCAGAGATTAAGACTTGCAGGCATGCTTAGATTTTAAAGAGGTACATGCCAAGAGCCTAGAAGCTATAGACCTGAGATACAAATATACACAGCACTGCGTTGTATACGATCATGCCGTAAACAGAAACCCAATATGGAAGATTTTGGGGGTAATTATGGACCAGGTGAGCTTAGGCATTTTGAATTACCTGTAAAGGGGAGATGGTATATGGCTAACCAGCTTCTGCAAACAGGAAAGGTCATATTACCCCGGTGGTGTGAATCTGGAAGATGTGGACAATTTTACTAACATCAAAATCAGATTTTGCCTGGAGTATTTCACCATCTCATCATGATAAAAATCCACCAAATCGTTCCTGAACAGCCCCAAGCCTAGTAAAAGTATGGTTATAGTTCAGAGGTGACACCTGTGATTTCACATAAAGGGCATCAAACATACAGATGGCACTACTGTAAAACATCATGTACTTTATTGCTTGTGTGTTCTTTACAACCTTAAATTTGCACAAGCTCGCAACATTCCCCTCACAGTTCTACAGCAGGTGCATGTACATTTGTGTTTTAGCCAATCTGATCAGCAGAGAGGTCTCACTGAGAGAGGGGGAGGATGCACACACACACAAAGCCCACCCATTCGTCACAGAGAAGGTACAGTAAAAGTGAATAAAGAAATGTGCAGCCAAAAAAAAAAAAAAGGGCGCATTAAATCCAATCATTACATCTAATAGAAATAACAGAACTCAATTAAATCATCCTAACATTTCCAAACTGATTACACAAAATCGGAAGAGGGGGCTTGAAGGAACACGAAGAATGCAATGAAACAAAGCAGAGAAATGGTTGCAATGGAAAGCAAATGAAAAAGTTAAGACGGAGAAAACAGCACTTTACAGCGTTCTACTGTCCGTCCATCCTCATCCTCCTCATGAGCCAGCTCTCTGGACTCAGAGTGGCCTTGCAGCAGTGTTGTGTGATGTATTTATGTTACTACTCAATGGATAATTTTTTAGACTGAATAAATACATTTGAGAGAGACAGGGGAGAGGGACAGAAATGTAGAGAGAGAGATAAAGAGAGGAAGAGTGTGAAATAGATGCTTTTCCAGGATGCAGCTAAAACGCCTGGCTGTTATGAAGACTCCGGGGTAGCTTGTGCGCTGACCTCTGTTGTGTCCTGTGAGGTCGTCTCTGTGGCAGCGAGCGTCTCCGTAGGTGTGTCAGTGACTGCAGGGGTGGGTGTGGCATCCAGGATCAGAGCTGGGGTCTGATTGGCTGTCAGGGAGGCGGTTGCCGAAGCAATAGGCTGGACAAGGTCAGAGGGCAGGGACACTCCTGGCACTGTCGACAGATTTGAGGGAAGAACACTAGGCATGGGCAGAGGAGCCATGCCAGGCAGGTTCAAAGGGGGGAAAGGGGCAAGAGGCGCCAGGGACGCCAGACCTGCAGATACAAAAACATGTGTTCTTAATGCATGAAGAAAATTGCATGAAGAAAATTACAACATATATAGAAGCGCACAACATGAGTACCTGTAGTGGAGGGAGGCAGGTTGCTGATACCTGCCAACGATACAGCACTGAGGTCTGGTAAAAGGTTGAGGTTTGGGAGGTTCGGAAGGTTGGGCAGGGGAGCAAGGCCAGCAGGTAACGACATTAACCCTGATGCAAAAGGTAAAGTTTATCAGTTCCAAAATTAGGAAATAAAATATATCATTGTTGCACTTGTGCATTCATTATCAGTGTTACTTAGGAGATGAGCTGAAAATCTGAGCCGAGGAGAGACTTGAAGGTTTGTTACCTGGTAGCGTAGTGGTGGGATTGACTGAAGGTAAAGTGCCCAGGGCCGGAGTGACCTGAGTGGGCAGCAGTGGGACTGTGGGCGCACCTGAAGCAACACACACACACACACACACACAAGGACACATGTATCAGAGCACTTTCAAACACATGGGGCAAGGTTATGACCAAACACATGCCCTTCAGCAAAATGAAGCCTCTGAAATAAATCATAGCTTGTATCATGTAACGCACTTTTAACAATATTTTAGATCACCAACTAGATTATTATAACAGTATCTAAATTATGTTTGACAATATATCATTTTATTAATATATCAAATCATTTTTTATCTTTGATAGAGTTAAAAAAAAAAAAAAAAAAAACCAATTGATGCAACTCGTTGTGTACTGCAATCTCTCAGAATGTCTGCATTTACATCTGCATTTACTTTTGCTTTTATGCAAAACTTTCCATGAACAAGTAATCAACTTCATCAATTACCTGCTTGCAGCTCTAACATTCTTAAGAACTGCACTGCAGCTAAAACATTGTTTTTAATTGAGGAGATATGTGAAGTCAGTCAGTACCTGTGTGTAGCTCAGTGGGTATGGATGGAGGGGCTGAGCTGAGTGAAAGGCCAGAGAGACTGCCCTCGAGCCCAGTGGGTGCAGGCTGAGAGGCCGGAGGCGGGGTTACAGCAGAAAGCTGAACCTGAAAGATGACAGAGAAACATTAAAGGCTGGACAACAGAAATGATTCAATTTACAGTTGAATAATTCAATGAAAATGTCTGAAAGTCAGCTGAAAAGCTTTTAGGTCTGAAAGAATTACCAACTAGACAAATTTATAAAACTGAATTAATGGTGTCTCCCTTCTGGATGTTTGTAAACACACAATGTAAACTTTAAACACAAAGTTAAAGAAAGAGTTAATAACAGTGACTGCCTCATTATAACCAAGTAACAATTAATTGAATCCAAACTGCATATACAAACTGATTTTAACTTAAGTACACTATTCTTTCTTAAGTAGTATATGAATTCTGAAGATGACGATCAAACGGTAAGATTTGCTATGAATGGTTTAGCTTGTTATAAAGCTTTTACATTTTTTTTAAATTGAGTAAAACACCAATCTGGTCAAAAACAAGTAAATGTGCCTAAAAGCATTGCAGTAAAATGTATTATCAATTATACTACAGTAACAAAACCCTTTCAATGGTAACATTCGAGGAAAAGGACAAAAACAATCTTAAGTCCAAGCACACATCTCAGAAATGTGACACAGATGTGTGCACACAACACGGAACACATACAAAACACACCTCAGTAAAGCCGTCCTTCAGTGGGCTGGCTGGTTCACTGGGTGTGTGTGCAGGAAAGCTGATCTTCTTTCCCTCCTCAAAGGGCCGCGTGGGGATCCTGTGCAGGTAACCATAACCAATACCACAGCCCAGACTGGAGAGGGAGAGCGGGAGAGAGGGAGAGCGGGAGAGCGGGAGAGCGGGAGAGCGGGAGAGCGGGAGAAAAGATTATGGAAGGCACGTACACAAAAGAACATCTACAGTGTCATGGTCAGACACACACCTTCCCTCTCCTCCCCAGGCGCTGTTGGGAGTTATAACAACTTCTCTGCAGCTGTCTGTGTCCGTGTTGTAGACGTACAGTTTCAGTCCTTTGCCCTCGTGAGTTTCTATCAATGAGAACAAGTCTTCTGACTAGGGAGAGAAAACAGGTGTTAGGCACTGCTAAGACCCATTACGTTCAATAGAAATTACTACATAGAATTTGTCACTGTCAGTGTAATAAACTGCCATGAACACAGTAACGTCATTCCATTTAATCAAAGGCACTGATATTTTAAAGATACCAGTTCCAATAAACAAGTATGATAGGCATCTTTTAACAATGTCAGTCGAAAATAACCTAATGCTACACTCTTCCTGTGACGCATATCTTCCTACAGTTTTATAAACAGTCATAATCTGAGCAGTAAACAGCAGCAGTGATGGGAGTAATTTTACATGTATCTAAGGGAGTTCTTCCACTCCACAATCAAAACATGAACCAACAGATTTCATGCTTTAATTCTAATTAATTAAGTTCCTTAAGACCAGTGGAATTGTCACCACTATTTTCTCTCATTTTTCTTGAAAAAAAGTAAATAAATTCTATAAATAGCAGTTACAGCTCACATTCTGGTGCATGATAATAGTGCCTAGAATTTACTAAATTTACGGTGAATGCGAGTGTCAGCAAAGACGAGAACATTCCTGAGCACCACTGGGTCCAGGTACCAATTTTGTTTTCAAAACCAATCAAACTGGAACCTCTGGTCCTAGATTCGTTAGCAATGGGAAAAGCAAAGTTCCAGTTTTCTGGTACCAAAATGTCTGTTACTTGCAGCAGAAAAACACCCTATAGAGTTTTGGCTGTTACAAAGAAACATGATCTTAGTACAAAGCTATAATACCTGTGTTTTTTAAAATGTAAACAAAACCAGCTCTAACCCATTCTCTTTTTGCTAAGTTTGGCTAATACTAACACATGCTCAGTACGAAAATGGTATCTGCAGTCAGGGCAGTGTGAAAAGGAAAACTGAATTACTTCATTCATAACTGTGTCTGCCCCGATGATGTAGTCTGTATAGGGCCTCAGTCCTGCAAGGGCGGCAGGAGAATTTGGTTCAACCTCCTACAAGAGAAGAATAAAAAGAAACGTGTACGTGTGACACGAGACAGCTCTTTTCAAGAATACACAAATTACATTTTTCCCCTCGTCTTTGTTAGTCTGATGGCCTGACAAACTGGTCTGATCGGGTGAGCCTCATTACCCAAGTCACAAAATTCCAATTTCACTCAGAAGAGAAAGAAACCTACTCACTGGGCCATCCACCACTTTCTCTGGACTCAACAATTAAATCCAGCGTGTTGCTACTTGAACAAAACGGCTTTCATGATAAGTACTATTTCTATCCTTTGTGCAATAAATTCAAGCACTCTCCTTTGAAATACTCAACTTAAATCTTCTCTTTTAAAAATGTATCTATATTAAAGCGACAGTTTGAAGAAACATCTAATTTTGACTGTTTTACCCTTTACCATAAAGTCAAACAGAAGTGAATGTAGCAAATAATTAATTGAAGTAATATACAATAGACTTGCATCTGGAGTTTCACACTGTATGAATCTATAAAAGCACGGATAAAATTAATAGCAGTTCCTGTTGTCCATTTCTGCAAAACATGTCTAAGGTGTTTGACTACATTTGGGATAAGGAGGAAATTAGATCTTTCCCTAAACAATCACTTTAAGAAACACAACGAACACACAATAACAAACTCACCAGCACATGCCAAACATTCTCATTAGCCCCTTCAAAACTGCAGAAACGGATGCTGACTCCAAGAAGGCCTTGGCCACCCCACATGTTGCTTGGAGTAACTGTGGACTCCCGGAGCTCCAGGGTCTTACTGCTGTACACGAGCATCTTCACTGGCTTCTCCACGTTAGCCTTCAGCAAGTCTTTCAGGGTGTCATTGTCCTTGTTCTAAGAAACAAATATAAACAGCTAAGTAACAAAACTAAAAAGTGGCGGATATCAACAAAGTAATTGGTCAGGCCTGTATAAAGGCACATTAAAAGAGTAAACCGATCAATTTATTTAATATTTGATTGACCAACAACAACTGAAAACTAGTAAGCAAATAAAATACACTTGCATAACACTAACTGTATATTTTACCATTTTCATACCTTTTAAAACCAACTTGTGAGTATCAGATTTTGGTGGCAAATAATGCAATTACATGTACTATAATCTGTAATGCAGCAGTATACACATCCTTTTTGAATTGTCAAAGCTGCTCTTTTTCTTCCACAGACTAATTTGTAGCCCTAGATTTTATCAGGGTTTAGGTTTATTCCCTATAGAGCGAGCCAGAGAAAAGCAAAGGTTTACTAAAAATCAGTGATTTATACATGCTTGACAGTTGGGCGTAACCACGGTAAACATACCAGTCTGGTGTTATTGATGGACACAATGAAGTCAAAGAAAGGCTCCAATCCCGCCCGGTGTCCAGGGGAGTTTTCCTGTACCTGCACCAAAAAGACACAAAGTCATTCAGAATAAGTCATTCATTTACTCTGCAGTTAAAAAGCTGCTTGAAACATCACAGCTTCACATGCTTGATACTTCACATGCATTTAAAAAACAGCTTTGCGTGCAAGAACAAAACAGCTTCGCATGCATGAAAATAATGCAAGCAAATGGTTTAATCTAAATTAACATGAAAAAATTAACCCCAAAAACATCCAATACCTGGACTCTGGAGTTAAAACAATAAGGATACACACCCTTTACTAGAGACATTCACACCAAGTCCGGGTTAGTACAGATTTAACACCCTCCCTTTACCTGGCAGTCAGGTGTGTAGCCAAACAGGTACAGTAACCCCTCAAATAACTAGAAATGATCACAAACTCCAGAGTCATTTCTAGATTTGAGGTCCAGATTTGAAAACCTCAGCCCTCAAAGCAGGAGCTTGCTTGACCAAATTCAATCCAAACCTCCAGAAAGACAATACTAAATTAGCAACACATCCCACCAAATACTAAATGCTGACAAAATAAATAATTAACCTAGATTTATATCTGTCCAGGTACACACTCCATAGTGATATTAATCAATTAACATGAATTAATCTTGACAGGCAGCAGAAGCTATACAGTATCTCCTCGGCCCTTAGTGAGCTTTTTTAAACACATGTAACAATCCACATGATAACTATCCATTCTCTGTTGTGTATAGTGGCACTGTTCCCTCGTTAAAACTTTTAAAACACAAATCTGTTTATAAACAGACTGCTTTTAGCCGCGTTAGCAACCAGGCCGCACTGCCGAAGCCCCGGGCTCGATTACACCGCCAGGGCGCCGTCAGTGAGCTCAAACCCGGCACCAGCCGCCCCGGCTTCCCCGGCCACACAGGTCTAACTCTGGATTTATAAAAAGTAAGAAGCCGGTAAGGTCTCAAAGTCCTACCCGGAGTACGTGGTAGCCCTCCGAGCCTCCGCCGGGGATCTCCATGCTCTGAGCTCCCCCCATACCGAGAACCGTACAGTGTCCGTCCCGAACCGGAGAGACACGTCGGTCGTAGTGATGCCCGAGTCATGGATTTTTTCGACTCCTGGATTTTTTCAGTGGTTCTGTTGAACCGATTCACAGGATCCAGCGGAATCTTTTTTGTGCTACTACATCTCTCACTACTGCTTAATAATAATAATAATAATAATAATAAGAATAAGAATAATACTAATAACAATAATAACAATGATAATAATAATAATAATAATAATAATACTAATAACAATAATAACAATAATAATAATAATAATAATAATAAGAAGAAGAAGAAGAAGAAGAAGAAGATAAAATAAGAGGTTTAGAAAGAACTTTATTTATCCGGAGGGAAATTCTTGTCATTAGGATTTTATTCAAGAAAGAATAAAAGACATTAGAAGACAATAGAAACAATAAAATGATTGACAATAAACAATAGTGCAACACAATGACAAGAACATTATAACAAATAACAGTGCAACACTGGCATTGCTGTGTGTAAAGACCTAGTGTACTACCAGCAGATCAGTAGTGCATCATAACAAGAACAGCAACAACAACAACAATAATTTTAATAATAATAATAATAATAATAATAATAATAAGGTTTTGCAGTGCCTACCTTAAAAGTAGATAAGATAAGATGACATAACCTTTAATAAAAGTTGATAGAACAAGAGAAGAAAGTAGAAACAGCATAACCAATAAAATAAAAGCTGTACACCATACAAATATAAATATACATAAAGATGTATTAGTATACATTTGTGTATTATACTATACGTTAGTGCATATTAGTAGTTTAATAAAGACCACAGTCAGGAGTAAATTTGTTCTATTTAATGAAATTAATCGTTTGGATTTAAATCCTCCTTTTTCCTCTTTGATTCATTTGATTCATTTACAGGGTCGGTTCTCACGATTCGGTTCGACAGTCTGAATCGACTCTGAATCGACTCTGTGTTATTAACACGTCGGTCAGGCTGCAGGAGTGCGCATGCGGCGGTGGCTGTACGTGACGTGGCATCGTGGAGAGGATTGATGAGTCTATTTAATTTTTCACTTTTTAATCTCGATCATTTATTCCTAGATTATTATTGTTATTGGGTTCTCGCTCGAGTATGGAGCCGGATTTATAACTCTGATTTCTGGAAACGCATCATGTTGAGGTGCATGAAAACGTTCCTACCAGAGGGGGGCAGCACTTCCTGATGTTCTACCAGAAGACCCTCAGATTAACACTGCAGGACATCCTGAGACACTCTATGCCCTGCACCCCACCCCCCTCACCCCACTCCTCTGTTAGGAAGGTTTTTGTGGTAAAACGGAAAGGTTTTCATATACTGTATTGACATTGGGACACACCTCTTAATTATTGAATTCAGGTGGCCCTTACTTCCAGTGAAGGGCTTAATCTTAATGCTTTAGTAGACCAAGACATTTTGGACAATGCAATGCTTCCAACTTTGTGGACACAGTTTGGGAAAGAACATTTTCTGTTCCAGCATGACTATGTCCCAGTGCACAACACAAGGTTCATAAAGACATGGTTGGATGATTTCGCTGTGGAAGTGAAATTATGCCACTCTATACAGGTTCACTGCACTCGTCATTAACCTCCAGGCTGGTTTTGAGTGCCTGCCATTGGGCTGACTCTGATAGATTAGCTCTGCTCCCTCCAGGCCTTTTGAGGTCTAGTCACTGTCATTCATCTACTTCTGATGCGGGGTAGAGTCTTTCTGGAGTGGCTGGTGGTCTGGTGGTTAGGGAGTTTCCCGTGTGATCGGAAGGTGTTGGGTTCAAATCCCAGGAATGCCTGTGGCACCACTGAGGTACCCCTGAGCAAGATACCGTCCCCACATACTGCTCCCCGGGCACCATGTTCCTAGCTGCCCACTGTTTCATGTGGTGAATGGGTTAAATGCAGAGAAAGATTTTCTCATTGTTCACACTGTGTGCTGTGGGATGTACACGCATGACAGTAAGGACCACTTTACTTTATACTTTACTAAGGACCATCCTCTTCTTCTCTGACCAACCACCATTGAGAGCCACTCTGTGCTTCCTTCTGATCGTTACTACTTCTCATTCAATACGCACTCATTTCCTAGATCTTCTACATTTCCTCTGAAAGGCCTTTTCGCTTCTGACAGTGTGATTACCACAAGGAAAAGGCAGCACCAGGGAGCATTCTATAACACATGCAGTGCTCTTTCTTGGATTACAACAAGGTTTGGTGGCAGATGAGAGACTCCAAGCCATCTTGGCAAGAGATGACTATTATACCACATGAACATAAAAGAGCTACATGGCTATTGCTACACAGCAATATGTGTGCCCAGGAGGGAATGTAAGCGGTGACCAGTCCAGGGTGTTTCTTTGCCTTTCTGAGATAGACCCCTCTGTGATTCCGGTGTTAATGTTAAAGTTGACATTCAGTCAGTTAAAACACTGTTATTTAAATATAAATTGCTCTAGTGAGAGAGATTTTAATATAAAATCTTAGAGTTTTGCATGTCAAATAACCAATTAATGGTAAATGCATAATGTATCACATCCTTAATACTAATAACTAGTGTAAAACACACATCATATGATGGGTCAGGTGGTACGATCAATGTGCCCCCACTCCTCAAATTTTGAGACGTAATTCCATGGATGTCTCATTGCCGGTGGCATTCGGTCATTAAAGTGATTGTTCCATTCTGGTCACAGAACAATGGATCTGCTTTGGTGTCACCTCAAACTGACGTGTCTACTTCAGCTAGTGTTTCCCCAGCTCCGGTTCTACATGATTAGATAATTATCTAATAGAAGTCCTTTTGAGCTAAATCAAGTGTGTTTTGAGGTGCCTGGGGTCCTGGGGTAACTGTATGCTGGGGAATCACTCCATTGACACTGACATAAAAAATACTTCTTTTACAAAAACTGCATGCCTAAATCATCACACATGTGCCTCAAACTGCATGGAGAGTGTAATAATTATTGATGCAGGTTGCACAGTGCTAACCTAGATAAGGGGTATATGCTTCTTGGCTGATGGCCTACATCTGGAGTAAGGGGAGATATTTTTTGCCAACTAATTGTTCTTTCAACTAATTGTTATTTCAGTGACCTTGTGTTAAATGCACTTCATTTGCTGCTTAGTTAGCTTAAGTACTTTTACCAAGTGTAACTTGAATGATGCTGGTTGGCTGGTAAACGTCTCTTGATGACTAGATAGTCCTAGCTCTTGCTATCATGGTCACTTACCTTCTAATATAACCTTTTGCACCTTTTGGAGAGTGTTTTCAACACTAGGCCTGTAAGAATACACTGAGTTTTATATGTTATATGTTTGTGGATTAAAGACGTCCTGGCTATTATCCCCCCTCAAGAAACATACACTAAATCTATATAGTGCATTATAAGCTAGCTGAAACCTTTTTTGTGGAGGTTGCTGGTGCAGTTCACTGAAGAATTCACTGTATAACTGAAAAAATATCCTGGGATTCAAAAAATGACACGTAGAAACAGACGTTTGATAGATCTATGTTTTATTAGACTTTATTTGCACTGTTCAATTGACAGTAACAGTGTTGACATGGCATGTTTTGCATGTTAAAGTGCTGACCTTTGCTGGGAGAGTTTCTCTACCCACATTCATTCACCATTTACAGTCTGTTCATTCAGAGCCCCTGTTCGTACCTTGCATTAATGTGCATCTTGGGTGATCCGATCCTAAGTACGAATGGGATACAATGCATCTTGGAGACATGTTGAGATCCAGTCACTCAAACCTCCTTCAGAGGTGGTCTGGGTCACATATAGTAGCATGTAGTAGGCCGAAGTGTGAACACTAAAGTGTCTTGATGCATCCTTGACAGTAACAAAGTACCGTAACAAAGTATGCACAATTGTGAGACAGTTTGACAGTTAGGCTAATTTAACACGAGCGAGGACATTTTGGTCTCAAAACAAATTCATTGAAAAATTGTACAGTTAATGTGCTTGGAATTTGTCTGCCGGTGGAAAAGAGATCGAATTACAAATGGTCACCGGAGACGCATTTGAAAGGCCAGGTGTAAATTGTTCTGCACTTTATTTGTCCCTTGTGATCAGATCATCCAAGATGCTTGTTAATGCCGGGTGTCAACAGGGCCAAAAAGTCACAACAAAATAAAACTGAGAATACTGTATAGCTTTGTGCCCTATTACGCATGGAGGAACCTGCTTTAATCTGGTGTTAAATAATCGATAGAAAGACATTGTGCAAACCAACAGTAAGGACTCAAATGTTTCAGAATTTCACAGTTGCTGGATGCAAGTCTTACTTACAATAATAAACCAGTTCTACATTTATTTAGTCACTTTAACACAAGCTTTACATTTCCTAATTTTTTTTCCTGTGCTTTACCTGTAATTTGTGCTTTTTTTCTACATCAAGAAATGGCAGCAATTTAAACAGATTGCACTAATAACTAATTACTGTTAAAAGTTAAATAATTATAATTAGTTTCACATTGTTGATTGGTGTGATTGCTTTAAAACATTCAAAGTTACAACATGGTCACATATACACAACACACTGATTGCACTGAGGTCAAGGACCTGAACAACACACACACATACACACAGTAAATATATATCATGTCTATTTATATAGAAGTCTGTTAATGTGCTTTGTGTACCAGCTTATCTTAAAGAATTATTAATAGAAAGTGAATATTTAACATGTGCGACAATAGTTCTGTCTTTGGCTCACAAATTCACTATTGGACCATAAACATATTTGATCACAGAAAATGTGCTTAAAATACGAATAAAGGTACATTACAAATGAAATAAAATGCTGCATTCGCAAACACTCTTCATGTCACAATATAAATAAATATTTCATTCATATAGTTATGTCATTGTCATAGAGCATTTCAACTGGAAATTGAAGACATGTTTTCACCTCACAAAGGTGCTGAATAAACACTTTTTTACAGGACCTACAACAAGGTAAGTTTAAAAACACAAAACTGGGACATGGATCTTACCACGACCACAAACCCCACATACACACAGGGTGAAATTCAGACTTTATTAAAAGGGTGGTGCGCCTTGCTTGTTTTTTTTAAGTGTATTTACAACTGAAGCACCATAAATATGGTCTCACACTTATCACAATATTTTGTTTTGTTTTTATATGTGTATATA
>JBBIGA010000106.1:6832229-6857362 GCA_037576975.1 Alestes dentex | reverse complement strand
CAGCCCTAAAATGCACCATTTAAGATGGAGCCACAAAATTTCGGCTAAACTATACTGGGAAAACAAAAAGCTTTTGGTGTCAGCAAAAATCTATTCAGACTCATGTCTTTCCTTGTCTTAAGAGTGACTTACAGCAGCAACTTGTAATGTTTCTCCTGGTATCTTTGTATAAAGAGAAGTATCAAAAACTGGAACTATAATTTGAATATATTTTAAAATCAACATAATGAGCACATTAACACATTAAAACACATTAAAACAAAAATATGTCTGTGTGGGCTTCTGCCATGTGCTCTGGTTGTCTTCCACTGTCCAAAGATTTACATCAGGTGAAATGCAGTTAGTATTTTAGTGGGAAATTAAAACTAAATGTCAGGAAGAAAAGTCTACCTGTCCATGCACAACAGTACAAACCAGCAGGACAGTAAGATATTGTCAGTGTTGAAATTATGTAAAATATCAAATTATGGAATTTATAGCAGTATGGAAATGGTTCAGTTACCATTGAACATTTTTCTTAAAAGGGATATCTTTTGTTTTCTTCAGGGTTCAAAATATCTCCCAAAAATTGAGCATTTGGACAAGCATATAATAAGTATCAATAACTACCAACATTGAATTATACAAAAATACAGTATATATTTTCATCAGATGTTTGGCTGCATCTCCCAGACCTTTGTGTATGTATTTTTCAACCTACCTTGCACCATCCTTGCTGCTGGAACCCATTTTCTCTTCAGTGGGTCAAAAAACTCTGTTTCTGCAGTTGGAGCACCCCCTCTATAACCTCCTATTGAATACACACATCCATGCAGAGCGACAGAGCAGTGATAATACCGTGCCCAAAGCATAGGAGTGCCGAGCGTCCATTTATCTCTGTCCCCATTATACACCCACACAGTGTCCAGAGCCTCTGTGGTGTCTGTGTGGTATCCACCGGTGACATAAACATCCGCACCCAGCTCGGTCACGCTGTAGCTTTCTCTGGTGTGGTCAGGCATATCTTGACTCTGCACCCAGGAATCTGGCAGGGCCAAAATCAGGGAGTAAGTAATTACTTTTGCTCAGTTACATGAACCTATGTGAAGTTTTAATTTGTACTTCTCTCACAATACTGACTGGCCACATTATTAGAAGCCCTTCAATCTTCCTGCTGGTGTACAAAAGTGGCCATTTGCTGATGCACAACAAATTTCACAATGGTCAGTTTTGACCAAAGCCACTCTTGGCTGGACATTTGTGGATGATGGGCCACTCTTAACCAAGTAGTGATGCTGTGATGTATAAAAACATCACTCTCCATATATTCCCAGGACCACACGCACACACACACCTTCCCACTACCACTTTAGTGTCACTGCTGTGTTGAGAACAATACAAACTCCAGATAATAGCTGATCAGAGGTGGTCCCACTTGTGAGAAACCGACTAATGAATGTGGTAACTAATAAACTAAGGAGCAATAAATGGGCTACCGTCTATAACTGTACAGATAGTGGACCTATAACGAGGTCCTAAAGTGGCCAATCAGTAGATGTATAATGTTTGAGAGCGATCTTTTTGATTTCCATTAAACATTCAAACTGAGCAACTAATGGCCTTAATTTAATTCTACTTTGTTGGTTTGCCTTCTGGACTGGTTTGCTGATGCTGAATTGAGCATTTTATTATAGACCACAATGATCCAAAAAGAAAAGAGGAGTGTCCAACTACCTTCATTTCCTATGTTAGGCCTGGTTACTTTTACTAAGTCATTATTTCAGTAAAGTCACCATGATATTAATTGCGTATGGGTTTTAGGATGCACTACCCACCTTTGGTCAGTGGATCCCAGACATGAACCTCAGCTAGGGGCCGCCAGTGGTACCCACCTATCATATACATACTGTATGGTGGCTTCTTGTAAGTCACACAGGTAAGATTTAAGCTAGGTTTTAGCATGTGAGCAATTAGGGTGTGAATGCTTGTTTGATCTGTGAACAAGCAATTGTCCCACGTGTTGTAAGGAGAGATAAAGCTTAGGTCATCCAAATTCAAATGCAGGCAGTACGGCAACTCCTGAATGTGCTTTAACCTAGCTTGGGTATCATGGCTAACCCACCGGACCAGAGCATTTAGCATAGTCTTTTGTTTCCACATGCTGAGGATGGGCAGTGATAGTACAGCTCTAAGCCGTTCAGGACTTAGATCCACAAACTCTTCTTGATCTATGAGCTCCTCGAACCTGGACAGAATGGTCCTTCTGGCTTCTTTCTCAAGTTTTCTACAGATATGCAACTCAGCAAAAGCCTGCATGCCCAGACAGTTATCCACATCCAGTAGGCGAATCAGAAAGGCCTCACATGCCTGCTTCACTGCTCCCAGCTGCAGAAGGTTGGCTGCCTCCATCAGTCTCTCCACATTGCCTTGGGTTATTGTGACTTTCGAGGTGTAAATAAAGTCAATAACCACACCCAGAACCTCACTATCCAGCCCTGGTAGCTGCACACACTTGTCCCTCCTCTCCCGCATGTCTGCAGTGAACATGGCACAAAAGAATGGACTCCGGGCTGCCAGTGCCATCCGGTGGCAGAGGAAAACACTTCCAGAGTCACTCTGCAAGGTAACATCTGTGAACAGTCTCTCAGCCCGAAAATCCTGAAGAGATCCCAGCATTTCGGCTGGATGTGCTGGGTCAAAGAAATCATACCTGTAGCCCTCTTGACCTCCACCAGACATTTCTGACACTGAAAAAATACACAACTGTTAGTTGTTGGCGAATCCTCAAAGCAGGGGTTCTGCAGTGAAATACTTTTTTCATATCAGTGTTTGATATCCACTTTTCAACAAAATCAAAAAACCTTAAAGGTTTTGTTAGTATATATGATAGCCTGAACCTAACTTAAGAATTTCGACAACACTTTGGCGTGCTAGTGATCATTTAAAACTATTGAATCCATTTATGAGGTGAGGTAATGATGTTGGTTGAGAAGGCATAAATTCAAGGTTCTTAATAATCTTAAAGGTATTCATTTAGGATTCAGCCAGGACTGTGTGTGGGTCACTGGAATTCCTCCACACTAAACTCATCCAACCAGGACCTCATTTTGTGCACAGTGGCGCTATCCTACTGGAGCAACAAACTGAAATGTCTTTATGCTGTGGCATGCACATTATTCATCATAACATCAGAAAACATGTTTCCAATGCTGCAGAATACAGTAGTAGTAGTACGCTTTTCCCCACTGCACCGGTTACTGACGTGATGGACAGTGAACTTAGGCTTGTGTGCAGCTTCTCAGTCACGCAAACCCTCTTCATGAAGTTTACAACACAGTTCTTGTGTTGATATTACTTCCAGAGGCAGTTTCGTACTCTGCAGTAAATGATTCTCCACTTACACTGTAAAATGAGTCCTCCATGTATGCTGAAACACTTATTGATGAGACCCCTGTTCTGTCATCAGCAAATCTGGAGATTAGAACTGAACTCTGCTGAACAGTCAAGGGTCAGCAGGCTAAAGGGCAGAGGGCTAAGGACATAGCCCTGTATCAGGTGTGAAAATGGTTTTACAAATAGCCAAGCTGACTGCACTATTGATACACTATATGGACAAAAGTATTGGGACGCCTGACCATTACACCAGCAGGGACTTTGGTGTAATGCATTAATATACATTAATAGACTTTAATATGGAGCTTTAATATGGACTTTAATATGGAGACTTTGGTGTAATTGCATTAATATACATTAATAGACTTTAATATGGAGCTTGTCCCCCTTTGGAGCTATAACAGCTTCCATATCATCTTGGAAGACTTTCCACATAATTGTGGAGTGTTTCTGTGGGAATTTGTGCCCATTCATTCTGCAAAGCATTTATGAGGTCAGTTACTGATGTTGGACGAGAAGGCCAGGCTCACAATCTCTGTTCCAGTTCCAAAGGTGTTGGATGGGGTTGAGGTCAGGATTCTGTGTGGCCAGTCAAGTTCTTCCACACTGAACTCATCCAGCCATGTCTTTATGGAGCTTGCTTTGTGCACTGGGGCACAGGAATAGAAAAGGCCCTTATCCATGCTATTTCCTCAACGTTGGAAGCATGGCGTTGTCCAAAATGTCTTGGTATGCTGAAGTATTAAGAAGGAAAGCATTTGCTGGAAGTAAGGGGTCTAGCCCAAACCCTGAAAAACAGGTGAGCCCCAATATTTTTGTCCATATAGTGTAGCTCTAATATGTCATCAATAACTACACACCACATCCATAGACTACTAAATCTTTCTCTGTATAAATTTAAAATAGGTGCAGAATATGCTCATCCAAGTCCTCAGGTGAGGGTTCTGTATTTGTCAGGCTGACAGGTGCTTTTAAATATGAAGACACCAGTGTCAATAAACAGATAGGATTTCAGCTCCAGTATCAGCTCCACGCCATCGATATTGCATTACAACGGGATGACAGTCCAGGTGAGAAAAAGGGAATATAAAACTAACGGCATAATACACAACAGAGGAAATACAGCTGTGTTTTAACAGTTATATAAGAGTCAAAGACTCATTTGCTCTCATTACTGAAAATGGCCAGAATGAATGAGCCAACATAATGTTTACACACAGGACAGCACAACCCCCTGCGACCCTCGGTTGGATTAAATTAATATTTAGCAGGAACGCACAGCTAGAGGGACTTGAATGTGATCTGAGATTCAATGCCCACGAACTTACCGTGCTGTCTTTAGACCATGTCATAAATGCATAAATGCGTTCTGGCGAAGCTTGCTGTCTTACATTACGAGACTCATTCGTGCGTTTATTTTTTTTTCTACACCTGTATTCGTGTTTTTGTGCTCTGTGATTGGCTAGCCCGCTACACGTAACAGCAGTCCACCAATCAGAGTTCAGCACACGGAACCCCAATAACCAATCAGAGCAGAGTCTAATAGCGTTTAGGCTGATGTTCACACGTTCTAATGACAGAGACGGCCAAATGTATTTGAGCGCCATGTGATGTGTTAGTAATACACGATGTGGACAAAAGTATTGGGACACACCTCTTAATTCCTGATTTCAGGTGTTTCAATTATACCCATTGTCACAGGTGAATGAAATCAAGCATACCAAGTCTGCATGGTAATCGTTTATCCAGGTTAAATGATTTAATCATTAACCGTGAACGCGGGGTTTGTGTTGACACTGCTAGTGCAAGAAAATACCCTATATGGACAAAAGCAGGGGAACGCATCCTTTTTTCAGAGTTTGGGCTAGGCCCCTTACTTCCAGTGAAGGACAATCTTAATGCTTCATAATACCAAGACATTTTGGACATCACCATGCTTCCAACTTTGTGGACAGAGTTTCGGGGAGAACCTTTTCTATTCCAACATGACTGTACCCCAGTGCACAAAGCAAACTCCATAAAGACATGGTTAGAAGAGTTCAGTGTGGAAGAACTTGACTGGCCCTCACAAAGACCTGACCTGAACCCCAACTGACACCTTTGGGATGAACTAGAATGGAGATGATGAGCCAGGCCTTCCTGTCTAACATCAGTGCATGACCTCATAAATGCACTACAGACTGAATGGGCACAAATTCCCACAGTGCCTAAACCACCAATGTAGTCTTTTTACCTACTGTCCAAAATCACCACTCAACCTACTAGTTTTCTGATAATAATGATAAAGTAGTGCTAAATGTCAGATAATTTTTCTTTGGGGTCTATTTTGCCTTGCAGCACCCCGCATGTATCATGAATGCATTTCAATTTATATATTTTAGGCCAGAGGTCACCAACATGGTGCCCACGGGCACAAGGGTGCCCCCAAGGACCACATGAGTAGCCCGCGGACCTGTTGTAAATATAGCACAACTCACCAGTGAGCAGCGTCTAAGACTTTATTTTATCCTGTTGCTATTCTTCTTTAATCACATTTGCATTTATATAGATTTTAAAATAACAATATCTAGCATTTAAACATTTATTATACATGAAGTTTAGGTAAACTCTGTTCTAGTGTATCAAACTGGTAGCCCTTCGTATGGCTCAGTACTCATGAAGTAGCTCTCAGTTTCAAAACTACGTCGCAGGCATCAAATGTACCTGTTACCATTTTTGTAGAAGACGTCTAGTTCCTATAACCACTGCTGTGAACATTTCCCACACAGTAGGTTTCTCTAGAATGGCACAATATTATGATTTACTTTGTTTACATCTTCATGACTTATTTATGTGAATATTTTGAAAAACCTGTGGATAAGTGGCAAGCAAAGCACAGGTTAGTTAACATTTCAGTTTGTAGCACGTCACTATAAAACTAGAGGCCAAACAGATCAGTTTATGCACAAAACAATTTTATTTTCTCTTTCCATCCTCTCAATAACATTTGGTGAATACAAACAAATAACTCCTAAATTCAGCTGTAGTATTTTCATGTTAGTGTCATTAACACCCTTTGAACAACAAAAAATGTCACATCGACTTCATGCAGCTAGAGCGTCGCTACCCCCGGGGCAGCGTGTTGATCATCAGCTGTGTTCCTGAGGTCGCCACTCACTGAGAGACTCATAGTAAATATATGGTAAGTGGAGAAGTGAACAGTTTAAAACACTTAAATATAAATGTCTTCATTATATGCTACAATGTACCATTAATACTGATTAACATACAGTACAAATTCACAATGATAGCAGTTGATCAAAGGAACCCACAATATGGTTAAGAAATAGGAACCCACCACACAGAAGTACAGAACTGATGGAGACACTATTATCACTTTCCACCCCCATCAATTTCAAATCACACCAGCAAATCCTTGTCAAACATGATGTAAACAGCTTCGAATCAGGGTAATTTCAGTGTAGACCAGAGTTGTGTAAACCAGATGTTAGACAAGCTTTATCGAATTTTTATAGAAATTTCATTAAAAAAGTCAAATTCACATTAAACCCCTAAAATATTTAAAGTGCAACATATCACTGAGTTTTCCGTTTAAAGTTCTCCTGAGCTGGACTACGCTGTGTTGCAAAAACGGTTAAAAACTAGGCAGATTGGAAACTTTCATTATGCAGACACTACATTCAAGAAAAAAACCAAACAATACACCCAATGTATTTTCATTTTTGTGATGTCACACATGTAAAATAAATATTCAAAATATTTAAATTTTCACCAAATTTTAATTTCCATATTTTGACCAAAACTAATCACCCTCATAAAACAAAATCACAGACCTTTACTTAAATACTCTATCAAATGGCCATAAATTCATAAATTACACAAGAGAACAAAACTATGAAGTATTTTTTCTGCTGCTCTTTATATACTGTAAATTGCTGACATCTTTTAAAACTGTTACAGATCAACTGCGCCTTTGCCCTTTCGTATTTAAAGGTCAGATTACTGCTGAATGAGGTCACGCAACTGCTGAAGAATTTCACTCCCGCTACACCAAGGCACAACCCGGGGCTTCAGTGCATTATTCTCACACCCGGCCTTTGACAGCAATTTTTCAAGTCTGTATCCTTTACGTGGCATCACTAGATCAGTCTCGTTCAAGATCTTTACGGGACAAAAGTCATTCGAACCATCTCCAACATAACATGTGGCGTGGTAATGGATGCCGGAGCTGGCTTGACTTTTCTTGAAATCACTCAGAACTTTCTGTTTGCACATGTTAATCGGACAGGCCTCACACTGGTGTGAATGGAAGCACTGAATTGTTATGCAGCCGCCATCATCGATGCTGGCAGGGTTGGAAAACACATCGTCGAAAGCATCCTTCAGTCCTCGTGCCTGTAAAATCCAGTCTATAAAGAGCGTGTTACAATCCGAGACAATAATGCAGTCTATGCAATTCTTGTTTTGTGAAATGAAGGTCAGCAGCTCTACCATTCCGTCAGTGAAGGGAATCGTTTCCAAAACCGACCTGACTGTGTCTGGGCAGACGGACTGGTCTCTGAGGTAAGACAAAACACGTCCCATATACTCAGTCCAGCGTCCTCTTTCATAGGAGGCCTTTAGCCAAGCTGGTACACACTTCTCTGGAGCACAGCGGAGAACCCATATGTCGCTGTTATCATCCACCACAGTGTGGTCAAAGTCAAACACAACTAACGTCTTCATCTTAGCCTGGAAGCACATTTGAAAAATTCAGTAAGTCAGACATCTAATACAATTAAGCAGCTATAATACTTTATTAAGACTGCTTAGTAACCCTAATCCAAACCAAGTCATTCAAGTTCAATGTGAAAACTACATACAGCCAGCAGTGTTAGACTGTGTTTTGTGTACTATTTCTGTCTAATGCCTTTAGAGCTCAAACAAAATTAGATGGATGTGGAAAACTGTTCACTTCAACTAAATACATCAGCCATGACAGTGAATTACATCAGTTACCTTATTAAAAAGGCACGTGTCAAGGGGTTATACACTATATGGATAAAAGTATTGGGATGCCTGACCATCACAACAATTATTTAATGACATTGCATTAATATACATAGACTTTAATACAGAGTTGGCCCCCCTTTGGAGCTCTAATAGCTTCCACTCTTGGAAGTCTTTCTGAATTTTAGAGTTTCTGTGTGAATTTGTGCCCATGCATTCTGTAGAGCATTCATGATGTCAGGCACTGATGTTGGACGAGAAGGCCTGGCTCGCAATCTCCGTTCCAGTTCATGCCAAAGGTGTTGTATGGGGTTGAGGTCAGGGCTCTGTGCGGCCAGTCAAGTTCTTTATGGACTTCTCTTTGTGCTCTGGGGCACAGTCATGCTGGAATAGAAAAAGGTTCTTCGCCAAACTGTGTCCACAAAGGTGAAAGCATGGCGTTGTCCAAAATGTCTTGGTATGCTCAAGCATTAAAATAGCCTTTCATTGGAAATCAGGGGCCTAGTTCAAAATGTAAAAAACAGGTCTGTCCCAATACTTTTGTCCATGTAGTATATTCTTCTGCACTAGCAGTATCAACACAAACCTCGTCTTCACGGGCGTCTAAATCACTTAACGCTTCTTAAGAGAAATATCGTGGGTGAACGAATGCCATACAGTTAACGAGATGGAGACGGATTTAACTTTAAAAATAACACTTACAGAAACGCTACAAATTCCAGAGACACCGGTTTAGTTGAGTAAACAACTTCCTCCCGGAAACTACCGGCAGGTGGGTAAAACCCTCTGTTGCCCCCTACAGTAAGAGTTACTCACTTGTACATTTTTCCCAACGCGAATACGAAAGAAAAGAGCCCCAAACGTATAGTTAAAACCAGTTTAATTATATATATATATATTTTTTTATTTATCATTTAAATATATATATATTTATTTATCCTCATATATTCATCTATACATAAATATATAGATATGTAAATTATAGTTGTATAGAAAGTCAAAGAGTGCCTTCTTTGCTCAGGCTAAACTGGTTAAACTGGCTGGGCTGTAGGTTGAAGCTCTGGCTCCTGGAGGGTCATAGTCCATAATCCATAGTCGGTTTTGTGCAATATAAAACTGAACAAATGTTAATCTAATCACCATTTCATTTGCTGCCATTTTACTGCATTTAATTTCATCACATTGACACTAATCATTTTGCACTACTGATCTGCTGGTACACTACACTAAATCTTTATATATAGTAACATCAGTGTTACACCGCTATTTGTGACACTGTTTTTGTCTTTGTGTTGAGCTAGTCTATTTTTTTCTATTGTCTTATCTTTTATTCTTTCTTGCTGCTCTGAGAATACTCTGAACACAAGAATTTCCCTCAGAATAAATAAAAGTTCTTTCTTTATCTTTCTGCCACACCTGATCTATGGGGTGCTGTTTGTAAAAACAGCTTAACAAATTTAGAAGTGTCATTTTTTCAACATTTAGCGCAATTTTCACACATTTAGAGCAAAAGGTGTTAAAAAAAAAACAGTGTTATGTTTTGGTACATTTTCTTGCTGCGTAAATGTTAAATGTTAAATTTAAATGTTAAATATATATCTACATGTTAAATCTAAATCTAAATCTTAAATCATAAATCTGAATGTTAAATATATATCTAGATGTTAAATCTAAATGTTAAATCTTAAATCTAAATGTTAAATATATACCTAAATGTTAAATCTTAAATCTAAATGTTAAATATATATCTAAAAGTTAAATCTATATCTAAATGTTAAATCTTAAATCTAAATGTTTAGAAGATATGCTAATTGGCCACACCCCATGATTACAATTGGCTGGTACTTAGCAGGGGGCGGGACTGCGTGCTGTGATATTCCCTCACCAACATGGAGGATTTGCCTTAAATGATCTTAAATCTAAATGTTAAATATGAAAAATATATCTCACGCTCTAAATGTGGGATTTAAATCCAGCACTTTTACAAACGGCAACTCAAAATGTGGGACTTAAATCCAGCACTTTTACAAACGGCAACTCTAAATGTGGGATTTAAATCTAGCACTTAGAGCCGAGATATATTTTCCACATTTAAAGTGCGAGATATATTTTTCATGTTTAACATTTTGATTTAATATCATTTAAGGCAAATCCTCCATGTTGGTGAGGAGAAATCACAGCACGCAGTCCCACCCCCTGCTAAGTAACAGCCAATTGTAATCATGGGGCGTGGCCAATTAGCATATCTTCTAAACATTTAGAGCTCAACATTTAACATTTAGATTTAACATTTAGATATATATTTAACATTTCAATTTAACAGTTACACAGTAAGAAAATGTGCCAAAATGTACTTTTTTTTTAAACACATTTAGCTCTAAATGTGTGAAAATTGCACTAAAAGATGAAAAAAATGACCTCTAAATTTGTTAAGCTGTTTATACATACTGATCCACCCCATACTGATCCACACAAAGTTAAGAAAGTTCAGATGACAGGTCAAAAAAAACTGGCAAAATGGAGCTGTAGACTCCTAGTTTATCAATTCTAATCTTAGTTTTTTGTTCAATTATATCCAACTTCAGCACAACTTAACCCACATACAGAAATTAACATCTACAACCTTACCTTGAACAGCTGTCACTTGTAATGGCAGAGTAAAAAAGAATAAGCAGTGCATTAACTTATTGCAGCAGAGAGGTGAATATTTAACCACTGACCAAATTAGTCACAAAGGTCAAGACTCATGAAGGTCTGATTAGCTTTAAGAGTTCTGAAACAGTGACACCTGTAACCTGTGGTCTTTTGTAATCTGTGAATGTGTTTACTGTATCCATCTTTGACAGCTGAAGCACCCTTTTCCAGAAGGAAACAAGATGGTCCATGAAAAACGACAATTTGAGACAATTCCTATTTCGGAATCAGTTTTAATTCTCAAGTTTGACTTAACTGACACTTGCATCAGGATGTTATTACAAACATAAAACCCATATAAAACTCCAAAATACAGATTCCCACCCAATATCCCTCCCTAAAGATTAAGAACACAGCTGAAGAAAGCAACATGAGGAAAAGCAAAAACATTAACCATTTTCACTGATGATGATTTTTTTTTTGCAAACTAACATTCATTTCATTTGAAAAACAGTCAGGGGGAAAAAAAAGAAGGGAAAGAGGTCCACATTGCAACAAGGTGAAGAGAAGGAAAAAAAAAACAAAAAACAAAACAAAAAAAACAAGTTTCTGGAGCAACTGAAATTTGAAGTTTCTTGCTTCCAGTTTGTTTGTGGGTGTGTGAGAACAAGTCTGTATAAAAGCAAAGGTGTAAATGTTCTTCAATGTTATTATGGGGCAGGTGTTCAGGTGATGGAGGTCAGGGGCAGTCTAAAAGCATGCTCCAACTTTTTTCAACCTAACCCCTGTCTGCAACATCTGTAACATACAGAGTACAACAAACAATTTCCCAGCTTAAAGACAGAACACTGGCTGACTCAAAACAAAGAAAAGTACATGGGCAGTTGTTAAAGCATCCACCTACAGGCTTCCCTTGTACATTTTTTTTTTAGACGCGAGGATGTGAGGTGAAATTGTTTGCTGTCCTTGGCCATATGCAACAAATGTAGCAGAAAACCTAGCTGGAAAATGGTGGAGCACTTCTTCATGTGGGTGAACTGAAGGGTCAGTCGCTATCACTGGAGCTTGAGTCCTTTTTCTGATTACGGTGATGATTTCTGTCTTTCCTGGGGCTGCGGGATTTGTCTTTAGCCTTTTCTCTGGATTTGGGGCTGTTGCTCCTCGTCCTCTTCTTCCGTTTATCTCCATCACTGCCCGAGTTGCTGCTCTTGCTGCTGTTCCTCCTCCGTCGTCTCTGTCTGTCGCCGTCCTGCTGGTAAGTCCTGTCTTTACTCCTGTGCTTATGAGAGGAACGTTCTTTAGAGCTTCTTTCTCTCCCTCTGGTCTCTTTGCTTGTACTTTCTTCATTATTCTTCTTTTTCTCTTTGTCTTCATCTCTTCGTTGCTCTCTGCCCCTTTCTTTCTCCCTGCTTTTTGATTTACGCGATTTCCTGTCTCGGCTGCTGCTTCTTTGTTGTTTATCCCTTCCTCGGTCACGTGACCCTCTCTGTCCACGTCCCCTCGACCTGGACCTGGACCTCCGTTTGACATCTCGTTCACGATCTCTTTCGCGGCTTCTTGACTTCTCACGCTGTTCTTCTCGGTTTGTTTTCTTGCGCTCTTCCTTTTGTTTTTCTTTCTCCTTTCCATCACTTTCAGTTTGTTTGGTCCTCTCTTTGCTTTTGCTCTTCTCTCGCTCTTTTCCCTTTTTCTCCTTCTCTTTAGCTTCTTTGTTCGTATCTTTTCTGTCTTTGCTGCTTGAGCGTCCCCTTTTGTCATCTGTTTTGCTGCGTTTGCTTTCTCCTTTTCTGTCTTTGCTCTTGCTGCGACTCCGCCCCTTTCTTTTTTCCGTTTCTACATCCATCTTTTTTCGTCCTTCTCTGTCTCTGCTTCTCGACCGATGCTTGCCACTCCTCTTCTCTCGTTCTTTAGATGGACTCCTCGATTTGTTTCGCCTGCTCTCTTTCTTATCCCTCTCTGAATTTTTCTTCTCTCGCTCTGTGCTGGGTTTTTCTTTTTCTACTGGCTCTGCAGTGTCTGTCTTTTCCTCCGACATGTCACCTCTGTAATACAGAATAATTAAAAATGACTTAATAACAAACAGTAAACTTGTATTCATCAATATCATACAGTGGTATGAAATGTCTGCCAGTTTCTTTCACAATTTGCAAACATTCACACTAAGAAACATCACTGTACTAGAATAGGCAACACCACCACATTTGTACTAGTGACTAATAGACAATAACACCACATTTGAAAATATCCCTTGATTTAGTACTTTTTTCTAAAGATTTACTAGATTATAATCAGTTATATTTAAATCAATTATAAAAGAAATCAATACATGTAAATTGTCACTAAGGTCAATAAATGATGCACTGGAGCATTTTGCACCTACTGCTCAAAAGCATGTTCAAATTGTCAAAAAGTGAATATGTAGGAATTTTTCCAGTCATACTTGTCCCCTTTTATCCAGCGGTCCTGGGTGGCCTGTGTGTTCGGTTTGGCCTTCTGTGTTCTCTGCATTTCCTGTCTCCAGTGGGGAGGGGTTTCGCTACGCCGAAATCTGTCCCATGAGCGAGAACGAGACCGAGATGGAGTCCGGTAACGCTGCACAAGAACAAGGAGGAAATCCGGGCGGGATAAGCCAATATTAAATAAATATCATGGTAGGACGCTCTAACCGGAAACAAGAACAAATAATTTATCAGAGCATATGCTTTTAAAAGCTGTACTTAAACAAAACCAAAGTAAAAACAGAATCATATTGTATGTTTCTCCTCACCCTGGGCCCTCTTCCTTTGATTCTTCTTCCTGATCTGGTCATCACCAGCCTCGTGCGATTTGGTCTTGAGTTCACCATAGGTCTGGAACACAACAGACTTTTTTTTGTAAGAGGTGGTCTAAAATCTTAATAGCAGCAACAGAATCAGCATTATAAATTGTGAGATCTAAGACATGTAAAGAAAACTCAGACAAGATGTTTTCTATGAAACCCATAAACACATTACCAAATAAGCTAACAACTGTCAAGCTAACAATTCACCTGTCTCTATCCCGCTCTCTCTCCCGTTCTCTTTCTCGCCCTTTCACAGAATCTCCTTTATGTTTCTCCTTCTCCTGCTCCTCTTTGGGTTGCAGCGGCTGTTGCGGGGGACTCCGCCGCATCAGGAAGCGATTCTCTGGAACAGGTGGGACTTCCTCTGGACGGATGGAAGAAACAGGTTGTGGAGGCTCTGCCTCCTCTGCCTCTTCATTATCAGAACTACACAGGAAAAAGCAAAATTACACTATTACTATAATCAGGAATGACCCAAACAAATCACTTCTACATTTGAAAATGGTAAGTTACAGATTCAGTAAAAATGATTAAAAACAACTTGATAAACATATTTTACTTCATTTTTTTTTTACGTTTTCCCTTCATTTTAGGAATCTCTTTCACACAGTAACTATGCAAATAATGTACAGTCACATACTAACCCCTTCTTCTTCTTCTTGTTTTTCTGTTCCTTCTTTTTCTTCTTTTGCTCCTTTTTACGTTTCTTTTTCTGCTTCTTCTCCTCCTTGTCTGACTCTTCAGATTCAGATGAGGACTCTGAGGAGGAAGACGAATCATCACTGCTCTCGCTGGACGACTGCTGTTTCTTCTTCTTCTCTTTCTTAGCTAGCACACCCAAAAAGAGAGTAGAAAGGCACACACAGACATTTGTTGTGAATCACTTTCATTAAGAAAGGGTTTAGACAGTTTCTAATCTAACATCAATCAGAGATGTTCACAAGTAATTTTTCCCAAGTCCAAGTCAAGTCTCAAGCCTTTAGCTGTGTCCAAAATGTGCACTTGTTCACTCGTTCACTACATAGTGCCCTACATAGTGAACAAGTCCACTGTTCGGACACAGCCTTTAACGGGCAATGTTTACAAACAGCGACTCTAAATATGGGATTTTTGAGCTGTAAGTGTTGAGCTCTAAATGTTTAGAAGATATGCTAATTGGCCACGCCCCACGATTATAATTGGCTGTTACTTAGCAGGGGGCTGGACTGCATGCTGTGATCTCCCCTGACCAACATGCAGGATTTGCCTTAAATGATCTTGAATCTAAATGTTAAATATGAAAAATGTATCTCACACTCTGAATGTGAAACTTCACAGATAGATAGGGCTCAGTAATACATTTCCAATGACCCCTCGAAAACCGTTAATAGCTGAAAACCATTCACCTTCGACAAAAGTAATGGGACACCGGGGTGAGGTGAACGTTTTTTTGTCTTATAACTCCGGATTATGGCAAACGAGGGGTCGTTGGAAAGAGTACGAGATATAAATAAATAATTCCATGAAATAAACATTGTTTATGAGTTATGACTCACGAGTCACAACGCCCAAGTCCGAGTCAAGTCTCAAGTCATTGAGGGCAAGTCTAAAGTCAAGTCACAAGTCTCTGTGTGACTTAAGTGCGACTCGAGTCCGAGTCTCAGACTCAAGTCCCCATCTCTGGCATCAATCATCACAGAATTGCTGGCAGCAGAACCATAATACAAAGGAAGGTAACAGCAGTGGATGGTAATTCTCACACTAGCACACGAATGACGAGGAAGATGCCAGGGAAGAAGAGAATAGATTGAAAAAAGAGCCATAAACATGAAGTTATTGTTGTTTCCAACTCAAATTAACAATGCTAAAAAGGTTTATCACCGACAGCTGAAACCGTGAGGGCAGCATGCGGATGAGTTGGATGCTCTACTTCACCTCGAACTTCCAAGCATTTAAAAGGGAATTTAAAAAAAACAAACAAAAAACACAAAGGACCATAAGCTCTGACGTGAAAGAAAATACAGCATTAGTTTTCATGTGTTTTCAATAAAGCCTTTAATTTCGTTGCTTTCTGAACAAATCCTTACGTCTCCAAAAAGTTACTTTACAGGAGAAGTTTAAAAAACCCTCTCTAATGTAATATTTCATTTTAGATCATTTTGGATCCTGTTGGTCCATTCATCATCATGATGCACTATCAGAAGAGAGAGAAAGCATGTAAAGTTCCAAATAAACATTTACATGGTCATTTAAGCTGCTTGGGATAATTCTAATAGAGCATTAAAATACATTAAAATCCATTACTCAATCACAATGTCAATTAATCAGTTTACAGATTACTTTGTGATAAAATCTGTTTTCATTTTGTTTAGCTGCAAAGTTCATGTTCCAAAATAACTTTAGTAGCCCAATATGAATCTTGTTCTGTACTAATTTGACAATGTATTTCGATATTTGATACCAACTTTTATCAAATACTCAGTTTCCTCAACGGAAGCATCATTGAGCAGCCACAACTAGAACAATCTCTATAATTAATCTTCTTGTTTAAGTATTAAACAAAATGAGCAGGTTTGTCAAAATGTTCTTAGACTGGAATCTTTAGAACTTTACACCTGGTAGTCAAAAGCATCTCTGGTCAGTCAAGACCAAAATCAGGTGATCATGTGACAAGTAATATGCAAAAAAAAAACAATGGTCTACCCAGCTCCTTAATTTCTCTATTCTATTATAATGAAAAGGGCAATTTACATGACAATGTTTACAAGAAGGCGGCTGTTAAGAAGAATTATCCTCCTATTTCACTGCCATCTTGAACCACATCCATTAAAATACAGTATATTGTAGCAAGACCGTGAGAAACAAAAGTGAGGGACTAGTACTTCACTTGAGACACTGGCTCATCCAAGGAGGTCACGGAATTAAACTCATGTCAGAAGGTTTACTGAAAAAGCTGCAATACCCAAATTGCTGGGGGAGGCTTAGTCTTAGAGAGAAAAAAAAAAAAAAAAAAGTGATTGTCAAAAATCACCTTACTCAATTCTAATCTCTAATACTTATATCTACTATATTAAAGCAACTCTTTTCCTAACTGTAACATGCTTTAAATCTGTTTTTTTTTTTTTTTAAAGTACATTTAAAAAAAAAAAAAAAAAAAAAAAAAAAAAAAAAAAAACACAACAAAAAAAAAAAAAAAAAAAACCAACACCCCTTTGGCTTTCGGGATGGGCTCTCCACAGTTGAGCACCTTGACCTCTGCGTAGGGTCGGCTGTTAGTATCGGTCTTCTGGGCCTCAATCATTCGGATCACGTCCTGGCCTGAGATCACCTGACCAAACACCACATGAATTCTGGAGGGAAGCAAAGTATATTAATACACTGCAGGCAGAACCAGAAGATATTTATCCAGGGAACATGGATGGAATATGCTAAAAACAAAGCACTAATATGTGCACAATAAGCAAAGTATTTAGACGAAAATCTATACTAGTATAGATCTCATTACACTTTGATTGGCTCAAACAAATGTAAACTCTTACCCATCCAGATGAGGAGTAGGTTTTGTAGTTCTATGGTCAGGGACACAAAACAGTGAGGCAGAATGTAAATATAAATCTAATAAACACAAAAACAGTGATTAATGCACATATTCAGTTCAGTCACCACATGATCATTAAAAGTTCAAAATTAAGAGCACTCATTCAACTGGGTACAGTTTCTACATAGTACATTAAAAAGCTTTTTTTTTTTTTTAACAAATGGGTGAAGGCAGTATAAACACTCCAAATGGTGGCCAATTAATCTACCCCTGACTCACATAAAAAACTGTGAGCCATTGGTGTCTTTGCCTCTGTTCGCCATAGACAGCAGGAACTCCTTGTTGTGTTTAACAGAGAAGCTCTCGTCTAGAAAACAGAGAGAGAGAAAATTAGAAAATGGGCTTAAATCCAGTACATTTGCTGCTCATGCAATTTACAAATTACACATGCAAAAGACATGGGTAATATGGCAGAAATATAAACATTTCAATATTTTTTCTCTTTAGGTTTTAATAACTTGGAACAGATAGTACATCAGTTAAATACTGCCTAATATAAAATATTTTTAGGGTTTTTTTTAAGATAAGTGATAAATATAATGAACGGTCATGATTAAAATCAGGATAACCAACTGGATGATGTATGTGTAAACAAGTACCTTCAAAGAAGCCCCCATATATGGATTCACCACCTCTGCCATTTCCTAAAAGAAAAACACTTATATAACTAACGGCCTTTTACAAACAAATGCAATCTTTAACAGAACTGAAACTACAGTGCACTATAGTGTACCTTCACTAAAGTCCCCTCCTTGTATCATGAAATCCTTCACTATCCTGTGGAACAGACATCCCTTGTAGTGCAAAGGTTTTTGGGTAGTTTTGCCAACCCCCTTTTCACCTAAATAAAAAATTGTCACGAATCAAATTTACATTCATACTTGATCATATGAACAAAGTCAGTCAACAAAAAAGGCCTGGTAATTTAAAGTTTTGCTAACTAACCTGTGCACAAACAGCGGAAGTTTTCACATGTCTTGGGACATACATCAGAGAAAAGCTCAATGACAACTCTTCCAACTTTAAAAAGAAAAAAATAAAGTGATGTTAGCCAGAATTAAAACACTTAAGAACAGCTAAATGAAAAGCTCTCCAAACTTTTATGCATTTAATATCTTAGAATTCTTACCAAGTGTATTGCTGATGCCTATGTCAAAGAAGCAGCGAGGACGCTGCACTTTCACTCCCATAGTTCTGTTAGACAAGAAAAACGTACAGTTAGTAATCCTAAATTAATAACAATAATAAATCATCAGATGGGTAATCAACCAAATTCAGCAAAATAGCAACCGTGCTTCAGTCAGCTACACAATACGAACAAAAGTATTGGGACGCCTGACCATTACACCAACAAGGACATGACATCGCATTCAAATCCATAGACTTTAATATACAGTTGGTCACCCCCTTTGCAGTTATAACAGCTTTCACTCTTCTTGGAAGTCTTTCCCCAAGATTTGAGTGTTTCTGTGGGAATGTGTGCCCATTCATTCTGTAGAACATTATGAGGTCAGGCACTGATGTTGGACAAGAAGACCTGGCTCAGAATAACGTTCTTCCACACCGAACTCATCCAACCATGTCTTTAAGAAACTTGCTTCCACAAAGTTGGGATGATGTCGTTGTCCAAAATGTCTTGGTATGCTGAAGCATTAAGACTGCCCTTCACTGGAAGAAAGGGGGGCTATCCCTACTTTTGTTCACGCAGTGTATTTCCTCAAACGTAAACTGCTTTTGCATGTTAATGGTAACAAACACAAATACGATATTACATCGCAATTCTCCCAGTCAGTTGTCTTTAAATAATCTTTAATTACGTGTTGTATTAAATAAAACCAAACAAAACACAGTACTGGCTCTCCTGCAGCTGCACTCTCGGTGAATTCAGGTACGTTCATTCAATCTTCCTCGCAGGTTCAGCACGCCTTTAGCTCTCCTGCTAATCCCTGATCAAACCCTACCTTCTAATCCCGGATAAAACCCCACCCTCACCGCCAGCTGACTTAATAAATCAAATAATTAAGTTTTTTCAGTGTTGTGGAGATCAAAGATGCAGTTAAAGTTAATAATTGAGATTATTCTCGTGCTAACGCTAATGCTAACAGTACAAGTTCCTTCACTGAGGCCTCCATTTGGCCCAAAAATGACCTAAAACTCACAAACACATACAAATACAGCGACACAAGTGGATCTGGAAATCATAAAACACACTTACGCGTCTTTAACCCGAAGCTGAAGCTGGAATAAAGAAAGAAAACATGTAAAACAGATTCAAATCTCTGAAACGAAACTCGCTCAGGCTCAGAGGGGCTTTCAGAAGATGGCGCTCTGAAGGGCAGCGGTGCATTATGGGTAACGACACTCACCCACCCACACAAATCTGCTACACTACATGGTCAAAAGTATTGGGACATACATGTTTTTCAGGGTTGGAGCTAGGCCCTTTACTTCCAGTGAAGGGCAACGTTAATGCTTCAGGATACCAAGACATTCTGCACACAGTTTGGAGAACAACCTTTTCTATTCCAGCATGACTGTGTCCCAGTGCACGAAGCAAGCTTCATAAAGACATGGTTGGATGAGTTTGGTGTAGAAGAACTTGACTGGCCCGCACAGAGCCCTGACCTCAACCTCATCCAACATCTTTAGAATGATGCAGAATTGATGCAGAAAAGTACATTGAGATTTTAGAGCCGTATATTCTGTCGTCAAGGGACGTCCATGCACTTTTCAACAAGACAATGCAAACCCCATTCAGCAGAAGAAGAGGGTACATGTCCTGCACTGGCCTATCTGAGGTCCTAATCTGTTCCCAGTAGAGAATGTGTGGAGAATTTTGAAACGAAAAATGAGACAACCTTGCCTGCTGCACACAGTAAGATGTGTTTGCAGGAAGAGTGGGACAAACACCCGAAATGCTTCATCGCTTGGTCTCCTCAAAATAACTGCTTTTTATTTTGTATTTCATGCCATCCCAATATATTTTCTCATTTTGCCACAACTGTTTATTACCTGCATAAGCTATCAGTGGATGTTTAATGTGCTGTTTTATGGTCTTTTACACTTCTAAGCACAACTTCAATATGTCCTCAAAATGACAAAATAATTAACCACAAAGCCCCCACTAACATGAAATCAGGCTACTACAGCCAAAGCAAATAACTACCACATTTGACCATGCTTGCTTGTTTTGCTGGGTTCCCTTATGTTGTCAGTTTCGTATTAGCTTGCGCATGCATCTTAATTCACATTCCGACTGATCGGTGCCCCTCATAATTTGTAGGATGTACGTATGTTTGGGACATATTTAACACAGGGTATAATACTTTCTCTATTATGCCATAGAGAAAAATGACATTTGCCTAGATATCCTAATATGGGCTTGACACTGACTACAGAATGATAGCATGACTTGAGGCCTATGCTTGAAGTAACTTCAGATTCAGCAACCTTTTATTAAAGTACACTGAAGTAAATGTAACTAGTTGCTACCTGCATAGGAACAAATGCAATGTGTTTCATAAAGATTTTTATGAAAGCCACTAGTATGCTGTTTTTCACTGGGAAAGTGAATTTAGTGTAACTTTAAAACTCATTAAAGTTGCACAGTTTGGCCTTTTAGAGTAAGCTGGTACCTTGTAGGACCATAATGTATCTTCATAGTACCCTTTTTGTCTAAAAGTGTACAGTAATCAGAATTTTCTACTCATTAACAGCCTTTTACAAAATTTGTACAAATCCCAAGTTAATGAATTAGCATTAAGGGTGTGACATACAGTGCTACTAAGTAAAGCAAGGTCTATCACATTGCACAGGACATGAAATGCAAGATGAACCAGTTAAATGGGACAGTTAGGTCCATATAGAGGTAGAAAAGATTTTTGTTCAAAAATAATTTTGGCAAGGGACCCATTCATTTCATACAAAAGATCCACTTGACTAAGAAAAATCGTTTTAGGACATTAAGTTTAGGATGTTTGACCAAAAAGGAAGCACTGTGATTTTAAAAATCTTTAATTTACAAAAAGAACACAAATAGTCATGTGTAACCGGACCAAATGTGCTGCAACAATCTTTTATGTAAGCAATTGTTAAAAAAAAAAACCCAACAACCTGAGGCTGAAGTAGTGAAGAATTACTGAAAAAACTCCCAAAGTTAATAGACATATCAGATGTCAAATGTACATAAAAACACAAAAACGCATTTATACAGTCAGCTGTGTTTTGTTTCTTCCCCAGTATCTGAAAAATAAAGAGCCTGTTAGCAGAGGTGAGTTTAGTCTAAGGCACATAAGTGGGTGAAGTCTGCAGACAGCTGGGCTCCTGGGTGAAAGGCCGAGAGGACAGGACACACGGAGAGAGCTGCTGAGTTTAGAGTTTGGCCATTCGGGCAACATTGAGCCGCATTGAAACACAGGAGGCTCCTGATGCATAGCGCAAATCTCTTAGCATACCACTCCACTGCTTCTTCTTATCATCGTATCTGAGAACACAAGCAGGGAGAGCACTTAAAATACAGTCACTTGTCAGCATCTCATGCCCACTTTTGAATACTGAACATGCTTAGCAATGCCACTATTAAAAGAAATTAGCTCCTAAAGTCTGGAGTTAATTTAATTGTAATAATTGTGCTATTATTTTCGACCATGTCATTTATCTCCCAAAGCCACCAAACAAGAAGAGAGGTTATAATTCAGCCGAAGTTTAACGTATTAAAACAAAACTTGCTTAAATTGCTTCCAGAGCCCATTCTGAGGGAGCACAGGAAAGCAGATGTAGATGTTACATACCATATACCAAATTTGATGGCAATCGGATCAGCAGTCTAGGACTAGTTTGTAAAAGTATATTTTTGGAAAAATTCTAAATGATGGAAAATCCGGTATCGCAGAAATTAATGTGAAAGTGTGCATTTGAATTGGGATGACCCAAAGGTATTTGGTACACTGACAGAGGACAGTCCAAAGTATCCAAGCACCAGGTTTGGGGTCAGTTCATCTCTCAGCCCCCAAAAACAGGTTCAATATCATCACACTTTGAATGCGCTCATTCATGTTCATTTCTGCTATTTTGGATTTTCCATCATTTTGAATTTTTCCAAAAGTATGCTTTTGCAAACTAGTCTTAGACTGTTGCTCCTCTCACCACCAAATTTGGGATGTAACATCTACAGAGGGTAAGGACCAATAGTCGTTCAAAGAATTTTCCCAGGACAAACAATATGGCCAGTGTCCTGAAATAATTCAGCAAAACTTTAAAGTTTCAAAACCAAACTTGGTACATTGATCCCGGGCCCCATTCTGAGAGAGCACAACGCAGTTGTTGTTTGAACCCACAGAGGGTGGGGTTGCTACAATTAGTAAAAATGTGTTTTGGCTAATAACCGTTGATGTGTTTGCATTAAATAACTGATTCATGTGGCTGATTTTACCGTGAGAGGTCCCAAAGGCTGAAGTATTTTATCAAAATGTATAAAGATTTCACACTGGCTATAAGACCAAGCTTTGTGAATATGATCTTCAGACTAAGTCTCACAGCAGTCATCAGAAGGATCTTTGATTGTTTAAACCGTTTTGTCCTTCGCCACCAATCAAAATTCATAGCAAATAGATATTATGTGTTTCATTTATGATTTATTTCATTTACCTAGGTGGCCCTCACAAAACAGAGCGGACACTGTATTATATAATAGGCCTCTGCATTACAATGAATATTCTGGGGAAAACTGAGTACGAGGATCAAAAGATAGTAACTTACTGCCAAACATCTGTGATTTCTGAGGGTCCAAATTCTTTGTTCTCCAACTCCACAACTGCAAAGCCCCCAACAGCATAGAGATTTCCATCACTGCTCACGAGATTCACCGAGCTGCGCTCCTGGGGGAACTCTGTGAATGTGTCCCACCTAGACAGTAAGATACAAGCATACAGTTATGTCCACTATAACATGGACATGCCATTTTTCCACATATCAAGACAAAAAGGATCCAGAGATTTAAATAAAGTGATATGGCATTGTATATTTTGTTCATATGTCATGATTTGCATTGTTTGGCTAATAAATCATTCACTTATTTTTGAAAAAAACAAAGAAACAAAAACAGTTTCTGACCAATTTTTGGTGCTTTGTTGCTTTCTGGAGTTTAATATGTGGGGGTTTCTTTGTACGACAGACTGAGAATAGGCTATACAAGATCTCCATTTTTCAAATCTTACAGCAAATATTTAGCATCATCTTTTTATCCACAGCTGCTGGTTGCTGTGATACTGCAGGACGCTGATGCAAAGGCACTCATGTCATTTTAGGATGTTTCCATGGTACATGGAAAAAGAAAAACTCTTGTCTACAGAATGCACACTGTCATGACATCTGGCTCTGCACTCAGCTACCTTAATCATATCATTCATTTACATTTATGGCATTTAGCAGACGCTTTATCACAGCAACTTCCATTCCCTAACTACAGGGGACAGTCTCCCTGGAGCAACTTGGGGTTCAGGGTTTTGCTCAGGAACCCCGTTGTGGTATGCTGAAAGGGTTTGAACCCATGACCTCTTGGTCCAGATGCAAGTATCCTACCCACTAGGCCACCACCCCCACCATTCAGCCTTAAGTTCCTACTCGCTCCCAAGGAACACCGTCTTGCTCTGCCATCCCTACACACAAGCCCAGTCCAGACTCTTCTCTTTTGTGGTTCCCTGCCAGTGGAATGAGCTTCCTGAGCTGACAAGAGGAGGAGAATCCCTCTCTAGCTTCAAAAACCTCCAGAAGATTCATCTGTTCAGAGAGCATCTCCTCTACTGATGTACTATCTGTCTTCTTGCACTACTCCCTACATAAAGATTTAACACTTAATACTCTCCTCTGCTTCTCACACTATCATGAAACTTGAATGCTTCCTCATATTGTAAGTCGCTTTGGATAAAAGCGTCTGCCAAATTAATATAATATAATGTAAAAAGCATGTGTACCAAGTCCAAAACTAACGCTGCAACACAGGTAAATATTATGTTGTCATTCCTTCTGTTGGTTTCTCTGCGCAGCAGGACAAATGTTCACAGATCAATGAAGCTTATCTTAACACATACACACTCAGTCTTTATAACCATGCCTTCAATACATACTTGTTTGTTCCAAAATCATAGACTTCGGATGCAGCAGTCAGACCTTCTTCATTAACTCCTCCAGCTACGATGAGTTTCCCGTTGTGAACAACAGCTCCAAACATCGCCCTGGCCCTCTTCATACCAGCCAGTTCCCTCCACTCAGACTGCTTGTGGTTATACACAAACATCTTGTTTATAGCTTTACTGAGAGACAGAGAAAGAGATATTTGCTGTTAAAGTTACACAACGTTCATACAATCACTATCACATTTAAACAAAAATATTTCATACTATTTCTACTTTAATACTTTTCCTATTTATTGTCATATAATTATATATGCGTGATTGACTTTATTATTTACAATATTATATATACAGCATTTTGAGGTTTTGAAACTTAATGCCAGTACTACTACTACTACTACCACTACTACCACTACTACTACTACTACTACTACTACTACCACTACTACCACTACTACTACTACTACTACTACTACCACTACTACCACTACTACTACTACTACTACCACTACTACTACTACTACTACTACTACTACTACTACCTCTACTACTACTACTACCTCTACTACTACCTCTACTACTACCACTACTACCACTACTACTACCACTA
>JBBIGA010000106.1:6819947-6830105 GCA_037576975.1 Alestes dentex | reverse complement strand
GACTGACACCTTCCTATCATACTCAGCATTAAGTTTGTGTGACAGTGGATCTTAAGTAGGATCGAACCACATCGGATAGCATTCACTACCTACATGCACTGATGAGCCTTGGACCACTTTTGGTTGGTATTAGCCATTGCGTACTAGGAATATTCCACAAGACCTGTTGTTTTGAAGATTCTCTGACCCAGTCGTTTAGCCATCACAGTTTGGCCCATGTCAAAGTCACTCAGATCTTTACACAAGTTTTCTTCAAGAACTGACTGTTTGCTTGCTGCCTAATATATCCCACCCCTTGACAGGTGCCTGTGTAGCAAGATGATTCATGTTAGTCACTGTCTATGGGTTTAATGTTGTGGCTGATCGGTGTATGTGTGTACTACAAAACAAAATTATTCTGTGTTGAAATACTTCTGCAGAATTTCAAAATGCAGTGATTTATTACAGATGTTGTAATGTTTCTTTACAGGGTGACATTGGTCCTGCAGGTCCTCCTGGCCCCTTGGGGGAAACAGGCTATGGACTTCCAGGACCAAAGGTATATTTACATACTAGATAGATTTGTATTACCCTAATCCAGACCCAGACTTAATTAGACTATGATTCCCATGTTTCTCAGGGTGAACGTGGAGACTCAGGTCCTCCTGGTCCTCTTGGGCCAAAAGGAGAAGGCTATCCGGGCTCTGTGGTATGTGGGACCGCGCTGTACTCTTTCAGACTCTGTAACTTTTCAAGAGTTTAACCGGAGTGAGATCCTGTTTGTTAGTAACGATTTTTGTGTGCTTACTTTCTTAAAAGGGTCCTCCTGGACTTCCCGGACTTCCAGGAGAGCCTGGTTTGGAAGGACTGGGTGTCCAAGGACCAAAGGTATTCACTGCTCTGTGTGTGTGTGTGTGTGTGTGCTTGTGTGTATATACGTATGTTTGTGTGCAGAGAATGGATGTGTAAGTGTGTCTGTATCTCTCAGGGTGATACTGGGTTCAGAGGGTTACCAGGACCACCAGGACCTCCAGGGGAAGGGCTACAAGGACCACCAGTAGGTCACAACAATCGAATAAACACAGAAACACACTGAAATTGTTTGTTTATATGTTTGTTTATTGACTGATTGGTTGAACTAGAGAGGACCATGGACACCATGCAAAAAATTTAGGACAGTTTCTCTCCCCAATAGTTATCCAGGCTGTCTTATGTACTCCGACCATTATTTGAACTAAAGTTCTGCACTAAAAATGACTACAAATCAGATTCTCTAACAAATCTAGTCTGAAATTTGACATAACTGTAGCACAGCATAATGTAAAGTTGGTCGGCAGCCTAATGTTAACATAAGAACAACAAGTAGCTAGCTGATGCTACATTTCTGTTTAATAGTTCATATTATTTTAACATGCAACGTGAAATGAACTGTTTGACCCATATATTAGGTTACAGTATCCAGTATAACCTTCATCCAGCCTGGCTAAGCCTGAGTGACTGCCGTAACTCCCTACTATATCTTTTAACATGATACCATTCCATGTTCAAAACAGACACATACATATGTTTCATATGCTGTTAAACAAATCCAGCCGGCCAATCTGTAGAGCACCTGTAGAGGCTCCAGATACACACCAATCATCAATAGATAATAAATGCTTATGTACCCTTCTGCTCTGCCTTTTCAAATGTTTAAGGATCTTTTTGGAAATCTTTAGGGCAACACGGGAAGACCAGGGCCTCCAGGTGCTGCGGGACCACCAGGACAGGGGATACAAGGGCCAAAGGTACAGTCTGTGTAAGAACAAATTCACCATAACAAATTAGTTGCGTGGGAAAACATGCTCGGCTAATAGACCATTCTGGTTCAGGTTTTGACATACATGCATAGACTTTAGAACACATAGCAGTCCTGTATACATTCAGGCACGCGAACAAACATGTGATCCTGTTTTAATGTTTTTTTTTTCAGGGTGAGCATGGAGCTCAGGGCATGACTGGGTCGAGGGGATCACCTGGCGATGGCTTCCCTGGGCCAAAGGTTCAGAAAAGTTCTGTATAGATAGTACGAATGGGTTTCATTCTAGTCACTTTCTAAAGACTCTCTTGCTCTCTCTTTATGTAGGGTGACCGTGGATCTCAAGGTGAAAGAGGCGTAAAAGGTGCCAAAGGGGACCTGGGTGATCCTGGTAATCCAGGACAACCAGTGAGTCTTGCTGGATTATTGCTTCACAAACTTATATACTATCAGAATCATCTCTCAGAGTTGACAGGGCATCTACAGAGGGCACAAGGAACCACAGAGCATTTCATAGTGAAGTCGTACTTCACAATGGATACATAGGATATCAATAGAGCACAAGACATCCACTGGGCATATAGGGCATCCATAGGGCATAGTGCATCCACTGCACATTCTTGGAGCATCTGTAGGGTATACAGCATCCATAGCACATTTATAAGGCATCCACGACACATACACTGTGCATCCATAGCACATCCATAAGGCATCCACAACACATACTTCCATAGGACATCCATGAGGCACATGACATAACAAGTGTGTACATAACCTTGTATTTTGTCTTTCAGGGCAGACAGGGAATGAAGGGAGAATCAGGCCTGACGGTGAGACCACACCCCTTTAATTTGTTTGTCTCTAGACTAGTGTGTATTTTGATTCACTTTGATGATTCATCATGTTAATATGGCATTCGTTTACAGAGAGAAGACATCATTAGAATGATTAAGGAGATTTGTGGTATGACTTCCTTTGTGCTTAAATTTACTACTCATTCTGTGGCTCTAGCTTCTACTCACAACTAAAACATCCCTTGTTTCAAAACTTTTCAGGCTGTGGAATCAAATGCAAAGAGCGTCCCATGGAGCTTGTATTTGTGATAGACAGCTCAGAGAGTGTTGGCCCAGAGAACTTCGAGATCATAAAGGATTTTGTGACCGCTCTGGTGGACAGAGTGACCGTGGGACGCAATGCTACACGGATTGGGCTGGTGCTCTATAGCCTGGAGGCCAGGGTAGAGTTCAACCTGGCCCGATACATGACCAAACAGGATGTCAAGCAGGCCGTCCGAAAGATGCCCTACATGGGTGAAGGTACCTACACAGGCACTGCCATCAGAAAGGCTACGCAGGAAGCTTTCTACAGCGCCCGGTCAGGGGTCAGCAAGGTCATCATAGTCATCACAGACGGACAGACGGACAAGCGGGATCCGGTGGTGCTGGATATTGCAGTGAGAGAGGCACATGCAGCAAACATTGAGATGTACGCACTGGGAATTGTTAACATCAGCGATCCAACACAGGCCGAGTTTCTCAGTGAACTGAATCTCATCGCTTCTCAGCCTGACAGTGAGCACATGTTTCTGATAGATGACTTCAACACCTTGCCAGGTAAATCGTCTGCTCCATGTAAGGCACAGGTTCAGGTTTGAAAATTTTTGTGTGTCTAAAGGCCAGAAACACCAAACATGTTTTTTTATCTGATAATACAAATACACATGTTTACACATTTACAAATACAGCGTTTTTGGTACGGTTGCACATACAGCCAAGTGAATTAAATTCCAGTGAGATCCATTGACAGTTACACACTCCCAGTTTCTATAGCTCTGTGAACTGTATTTAGTGTCATTATCTACTGAAATGTCTTTTGTTTGGTCTAGTAGCTGCAAAACAACTGTGTCTGGATGCCACTGATATTATGATAGACCTCAACTGTGGTCAGTTTCCAGCACAGTTTGGTGATTCCCCTACTCAAACCCATTAACTATTAACTTATCAGTTAACATGATGAGTTGAGTCATGTGTGTACGAACAGTCTTACACTACTAAATGTTAAACCATGTTAAAAGCTGCCATAAAACTGTTATTAAGAAGAGTAGTAAAAGAGCTAAATTCTGAGGTGGTTTTGTGATAGGGATCAGTTCAAAGCAGTTTCAGTTCAGAGCAGTGAAAACTGTTCAGTGCAGGAGGCATTCCAACATAGGATTTGGGAAACACTGGTCTATGGTCTCCATTAAAGTGGAATCGCCCACAGCTGGGAGCAGTAAAGATATCAGAGTGATCTTTAAATGAGTCATTGAAGTTACCACATTTGCTGGATATGTTGGAAACCGTGAATTTCAACTAACTGCCAACCAGCTTTCAAATCTTAAAATGTCTTAAACAAAATTTACATTTACATTTACAGCATTTAGTCGACGCTCTTATCCAGAGCGACGTACATCAGTGCTCAAGTAGGCCACATCTGATTAATCAGTCCAAGTATCTGATTATGGATATCTAGATTTTAACATTGCCAGGTAAATTTGGGCCATAATGCCCATGACACTTCTTTAACTGTAATCATCCTCACCTTGGAGCACAACCTTATTATAGCAGAAACATTGATGTTAGCTGATTAAAACTTAATCATCATATGAGTTATTTTGGAATACTGAGTTAGGGATAGAGCCGTATTTGTGATCCAGTAGCTTACTTCACTAATGCTGTTGTGGCTGAATGCAATCAAATCCTCACAGCAATGTTTGAACACCTAGGGGAAAGTCGTCCAAGACGAACACAGGCTGTTACTGCAGCAAAAGGAGACAAACATTATATTAATACCCTTCATTTCGGAAGAAACATAGGGTGTGCAATGTCCACAGACTTTTGGACATTATACTGATATAGGAAAAGAAACAGTGAACTGAAGAAAGCCCATGTTATGCATGAATGAAGTCACAAAAGACTGACTGCATGACTTTCCCTCTTTCTCTGTCTAGCCTTAGAATCCAAACTGGTGAGTCAGTTCTGCGAGGATGAGAATGGAGCTTTGTTCTTTAACCGCATCAATGGGAATGGATATGGTAACCATGGCAACCCTATCAACAGTTACTTACATAGATTTGGTGGGAATGGCAACCGCATTGGCAGTAAAGGTGAATTCAGTTCTGGAGGAGATGTCCGACCAGGAGAAACCCACACAGTAACACACACTGGAACTCATACTGGGACACATACTGGAACACACACTGGTAGAGGGGACAGTCTGCATGCACCAGTCAGTGCTCATGTGAGTTGTGTGTGTCTCTGTATTAATTGGTGTTATGTTATATGAAACCGGTACACAACATAGATAATACTGCAAGGTGTGTTTTTATTTCTAAGGTTCATCAAGCACCACAAACTGCAGAGACCAACCCAGACAGGACCTCAGGGCACGGCAGCCGCGTGGACATTCCGTCAGGCAACAGAACGTCTTCATCAGGATCCACATCATCATCGTCATCATCCACAACTGTAGTAACGTCATCCGGTTCGGTGCAATATGTTCCCGCCCCTCGGCCACCTTTACCTAAAGGTAAATGGATTTTCAATCATGCTCTATTCCCTCACACTGGATGAATGGATAAACTGGAATTGGAAACTTCCACTTGACCTCTAACTAATATTTCCAGCGTAGTACATATTAATTTCTGCACTGTTTATGGTATTTTATAGCTTATATTGTGTAGAAGGGATCTGAGAGCTTTTAAATGAAAATACATAGTCCAAATAAGCCCTAGCTTACTGTGAGCTTCCATGTAGATTCTCACCTCAAACAGCTATGATTCCCAGTTGTCAAAAACTAGATCTTAAAACACATTTGTCTTGACCGGAGTAAGCAATAATGCATATTGTCTCTTCTGTGGTCAGAATTCGTACCCTTGGACCCTCGCTGTGAACTGACCCTAGACCAGGGTCCATGTCGTGACTATAACATTCGCTGGTATTACGACCGGCAGGCCAACGCCTGTGCCCAGTTCTGGTATGGTGGCTGTGATGGCAACCGCAACCGCTTCGACACAGAAGATGAGTGTAAAAAGACCTGTGTGGTCTCATGAGCAGGTACATCCCCACTCATGAACACTGCAACACAAACACACAAAGTTCTGTGAAAACTGTGAAAATCCACACTTTGATTATATTTCCGCCTTACCTTTCCAAAAGCATAGTGCATGTCTTAATGTTAGATGAAAGTTTATACAAGTTAAAAAAAGACATGCAAGTCTATTTGAGAGTGAAGCAAAATGATTTGGGCAGGCTTCAGACTGTATGTTTTGAAAGTAGAAATTTTGCACTGTGCACAGCACAGCTTTTCCCTATTTTTTCCCTCGTTTGGAAAAAGGTGTTTAATCATTTCTATCAGTTTTTGTACAGTGTGCCTGAATGTGTGTCTTGCTTTTGCTAAGCAACTGCAGCATCCTGAATGTTAATCATTTGCACTAGGTTTTGGAATGCCTACCTTCATTCTGAAAAAACACTGATAAAAAAAAAAGACCATGGAAAAAAGAGATTGCATCATTTTATTTCTGGTTATTTTTATTACTGGTTGCTTTTGCAATTTGTGGGAGTGTGTCTGTGTAAAATGTGCATGTCACTATTGTTTTATACACTATTGACCACACTTGATTCAAAATTCCAAACAAAAAAAATCATTGGAGAAAATTAAAACGTAATACATAAAAATAATTTATTGTACCCTGGAAATGTTAAACTACACAACACTCTTACATTATTTTACATTAGCAACAATTAACCTAGTGATGTTAAAAGCATAGTGTTGTCGTGCGGGAATGGAGGGCGCAACTGTGGGATAGACTTCAGAACAAAACAAGCTTTAATGAACTTAGACACAGAATGAGCTCAAGAGCTCCAAACGAAACAAGTCCTTCACAACATAGGTGCAGGTTCCAGATCACAGAAGTCCGTCCACTTCCAGTAGGACTGAGCGCACTCGGCAGCTGTCCAAGTCGCATTAGAAACTCTTAGGCTCTCTCGCAATGGTGGCCAGTAAGATTGGTCCGCTTCTCGTAGACCTGTTTTAGGTGAGAGCTTTCTCGCAGACTTCGGCCTGTAGAGACAGAGGGCAGACACAGAGGGAGCAGACCACAGTGCCTGCCTCAGGGAAGCCTTAGCCTAGCGGTGTTTCCCTCCAGACTCCAGTCCGTGTTCCAAATGGCACATGAGGCGCGGCTGACAGGAGGCAGGCAGAGCTGGACCGGCGAGGCACAAGTCCCTTTTCCCTTCATCCCACACAAGCTGTAATGAAAACTCACCTAGACACAACTAGGATAGTTGATCGGTGACTGCACGCCCTCTCTCCGGACCTGCTGGCTTTTAAGCTGCGTCACGCAGAGGGTCTCGACACAATCACACAGAGGTGGTGGACACTTACACATGAAGACAAGTGTAATCAGATGCCTAAAAACCCAGCTGACTCGCATGTAGAGCCTCCAGCCTCTACACCTGGGTTGCCCTGGCACCTGATACATCAACATCTGACATCACAAGGACGGGTCAAGACACGTGTACACTGAATACTCAGGAGATGGACGCCGCTGGGGTCGGGACCAAGGCAGCCCGGACATGAGAGTACCCCCCCCCAGAACCGGCCACAGCAGGGGAGCGAGGGGGAACCCCGACTCCTCCTGGAGTCACACGTGGCCGCCCACAGCGATCCAGCAGCACCGGCCCACCAGGCTGCCAGGGAAGATGATCCCGAGGCCGAGAAGCTGGCCGGTCCTGCCGGTTATGGTGGAAATCCTCCTTGAGGTCCTGGCTGAGGACCTCCCCAGCCAGAATCTGTTTAACTTTGAAGGGACCAACAAACCTGGGAAACAACTTACATGATGGCAAACTTAACTTAAGGTCCCTCTTGGAGAGCCAATCCCTATCCCCTGCCCGGTATTCCAGCACCTCCCTCTGTCGCCGGTCACCTTGTTGTTTAAATCGTGCAACCACTCTGCTGATGGAGGTGTGCGCTCCTTCCCACACCTGCGCCACCCAGCGATACCAATTGTCCACCTCGGGCATGTTGGACGGCTCACCATCCCAAGGGCAGAGTGGGGGTGATGCCCAAGCACACACTCAAAGGGCATAAGGCCAGTAGCAGAGCGGCGCAACGAGTTCTGTGCATACTTCACCCAGCCGAGGAACTCCACCCAGTTGTGCTGGTGCCCATGGCAGTAAGCCCGGAGGAAACGGAATTCCTGAACCGACTGTTCAGCCTGACCATTGGACTCCGGGTGGTAGCCCGAGGTCAGGCTGACAGCAACCCCTAGTTTCCTCAAAACGCAGTCCATACTCTGGACATGAACTGGTGGCCTCAGTTGATGGGAAGCGAACGAAAGGGTAGGAACTGGACCCCTTTCAAAAAACGGTCCATGACCACTAGCACCTGTGATGTGCCCTTTCGATGCCGGGAGGTCCGTGACGAAGTCCACAGCTATGTGGGACCATGGCCTCTGCGGCACCGGAGGCCATGGTCCCACATGCTTTGGTGTTCAGTGCAACAAGACAATAAAGAGTTTAAAAAGAACAGTAGAAAAAATGCAAACTATTTAAGTCACTCTTCCTTCAGCAAAAATGCACCATTAGATCTAATGAGAATAAGTGAGTTCAAAACACTTTAAACCAAGAGATTTTAAGAAGGATTTAAACTTTTGGCTTTCTGAACATCAAATCCAGACTTGAGTTCATAACTGGCAATGGCTAATACCAGAGTTAGAATTGCTAACATATTTACTTTAGTTGTGTGGGAATGCTGCTTCAGGGCCTGACTGACTTCCCATAACTGACAGACTCCGCTCTCTAACAGAAAATCCTGTAGGATAATGTCTAATCGGCAATTCGTGATCTGAAGCTCAGAAATATTAGATAACATCAAAAAGCCTGGAAAAGACTGAATACCTTACCCCTTAGAACACCAGCAGCACAGGTAAATCACACAGACAAACAACTCCTTATATAGAAGTTCCCCCGGTTTGTGTTGATGCACCAGGTGTCAGACGTCATTCTGAGCTTTGTTTGTTGCCCCTATGTCATGTAGAACCAAAGATATTGTAATTTAAAAACATGTAATAATAACCGCTACCGGGGTTTTAAAATGGGGTCACACACAAATGCCCATAAATAATAAAAATCCCCTCATTTATTTTAGGTCTTAGAAAAGAAACACAAGATCTTTGAATTTTTAGGATAGTTTCTGTCCACAGGTGGGTGGGAAACTATTGTTAAGTTTATGCAATTCTGTAAAGTTCTTCCACCACGTTGTCAAAGATCTCCAATTATATGAAGCATTTCGTTGCAGTTGTTCCGTTAAAGGTGACACATCTAGGGGTTAAATTGGACCAGGTCTGTCCAGGGCACATAGGGCAACACCACAATCCCTATATACAGGCAAATACAGGATATGGGGAGGCGGAATACTTTTTCCCTGCACTGTATAATAATTTTGTTGTTTTTGTTTTGTTTTGTTTCTTTCACAGGAGGATGAGGAACAAAGAAGATGTTTATGATAGTCTATTAAATGTTGAGTTAATATCTTTTATACCTCAACTGTCAATCCCATTGACAGATGTGCACATAAAGACTGAGATACTTTGAGGATTTTATATAGGTAACGTAGACATCTTACCACTTTGGTGGTTTGTTCTGTAAATACTTAATTTGCTTTACTTGCTTACTTTGCAATTGAACTGTAGTTTTTCCAGCTGTATATTAAGTGTAAATTGTTCCCACTTTCTGCTTTTGAATAATAATAACAGTGGCTCAGTGATTAAAGGAATACTCCAGTGCTTTTCAGACTCATCTGATGAATCTGTAGTATACTTGTACTCAAAACTCCCTTACAGTGGACAGGTGCTCAAGGTGAAACATCTTTGGCCTCATTTTAATATTTTACTGGGGTTTTTTTTTTCTCATTACATGTAAAGGATTGTCTGTGGTGATCAGCATTTCTTTAATGGTGGCATAGTAAGAACTAGAACGTTTCTGGTATGAGAGGGCTATCATTAGTCTGCTATCCATTCTCTGCCAATTCATATTTCTGTTGTGGCCATGAGTAAGCCTTAAACAGTAAACTGATCAAAGAGTAATGTGAAACTGTAGTATGTGTGTGTTTAAGGACTATTATACACTCTCCATCCATTTATTTTATTAGCTCTCTTGTTTTCACATGACTGCCCACTTTGAGCTTCACATACCTTACAGGTCCACTATACCTATTTCTAATAATAATAATAATGTCACAGAATTTTTTTCATTCTCTAACAAACCTGCCAATAGATGGATAAATGGACAAAGAATACTGTCTTGTATAAAATGCAAAGATTACATGACATGAAGGTTCTTCAC
>JBBIGA010000106.1:6792233-6812409 GCA_037576975.1 Alestes dentex | reverse complement strand
GTGTGTGTGTGTGTGTGTGTGTGTGTGTGTGTGTGTGTGTGTGTGTGTGTGTGTGTGTGGTGTGTGTGTGTGTGTGTAAAATGCACAGGTTGCTATTCTTTTATGAACTATTGCAGTGTGAGCTGTGTACAAATAAGAAACACCTCCATATGTATTGTAAGGACAGTAGTGTTTGTAGAGCAGATTTTCTATGTGTTGTATTCCAGCAGCTTCACTCCTGATTCAGTTTCTGATGGGATAAAATACATGCACACACTACGCTCTTATCATCACTATTATAATTGTTGCAATTATAAAATAATGTAAAAATATTGTGCAGTTTATCATTCCCATGATATAATAAAGTATTTATATGCATTATTTTTTAATTTTCTCCACACATTTTTTGTTTGGAATTTTGTTCAGTAGTGTATAAAACAATAGTGAAATGCACATTTTACCCAGATATTTTCCACAAATTACAAAAGCAATAACTAGAAAAAAAATGATGCTGTCTCTTATTTTGTTCCTTGGCTGTAGTGACGTTTGAGTATAACTACCATCTCTTTGTAGTGGTATAAACTTGTGGATAAAAATGAAACTAACTTCTTGGTGTAGATGAAGCCATTTTAGACAACAGAGTTGAAGTGCTGATGTAGAACCAGTTTCTGTGGCAATGATCATCAGAATTACAAACCAATCTGTTAAAGCATGGTGATATTTCACTCATTTTTACAGCTCACAGGAAATTATTTTAAATTATTTTATTTTTATTTAAAAAGTTTTGATGTATTTTTACAGAAAGAACTTGAGAGAACAGGCAACATTAGAATTATAGTTCCAGCTCTAAACTATAAAATAACATTTTGACATGTCTTGTTATGGCTGTTCAACTACAACTAGGGTAAGTTTAGAGTTAAATTGTGTAAATTGGATTTTTTTTCTCTAAATTATTTCTTAACTATTTACAAGGGAAATATAAGCTGGATAGGTTCATTTCCCAGGTTTATTGTGATGCCTTTTTGATGGTTTGGAGCATCAGATTTGCACTTTAATTTGCTCTTCCCTCCCTGTAGTACAGTAGGCCGTTCAGCAGGAGCTTACTGAGAGAACCCTGGAGTTCTTTAGTGAGAAGGTGAGTGTGATCGGCGCTTTGGGTTTAAGTGACAGGTAAATTGCAAGTTAAGTGGAGAACACAGGCTTTTAACAAGAGGCTTCAGGCTGCTGCAAATCCTCCTTAGTCTCTAATCTGAATACAAAAGCTGAAGGCGGGGTGGATTAAATTTGACCCCTGAATGAAGCGTTTGTTCCCGCAGAGGCTGCATTTTAGCCAGGTTTTTCCCTTCCCTTTTGTGGAGTTTTTGTTGTTTTTTTTTTTTTTAAAACAATGAATCCTCTCCGGTCGCTCATTTTCTTCAGGACAAAAGCTGAGCCTCTAGCTTCCCCTGCGGGCACCTATTTACAGGAGCAGATCCGCAGAAAGACTGTTTATTTAATTGAGGATGAAAAGGCATAACGTGGCACTGCTATCGGCTGCCGGGGGAAAACAAATCCAGCCTTCTTTGGTCTTTAGCGACAAGCTGAAAGAGGAGACAGGCCGGGGCGAGGCAGAGGAGAGAGGGAGAGAGAGGGAGAAAAGCGCTTTTTGGGTTGTCAACCATTTTAGAGGCTTAGAGTCAAACCTATCCGGGCTCAAGTCGGGTGTTAGGGGGGCAGAATGACTCCTGATAGAAGGTGTTTGCAGCTCAAGTCGCACAGAATCGTCTTTGCTTTCGGGATGAGGCGAGGACTAATTGATTCTCTTGAAGTTTTCTGTTGCAGGTACGCCTGGATTTAAACACACACACACACACACACACACACACACACACACACACACACATAAAATACACACACTGTCAGGTAAGCAGCTGTAAGGAATCAGGAGGAATTCAAGGCCTACCAAACATGGTGGATCAGCGTGAAAATGCTGCGATAAGGGTGTGTGTGTGTGTGTGTGTGTATGAGGGCTGCCTTCCATCTTCCAGCTTTTCTTTGCTTTTTTTCTTTGCATATTCTCAGATAAAGGGAGGCGACACGCAGCTGAAATGCTAGCACACATACACACACACACATATGGACATCACGGAAAACTTTGGCTCTAGTGGCAGATGATGTGTTTTGAGGTGTGAGATGTGCACAGCAGGAGAGTTATGTTTTGCTAATGGCTAAAGCTAAAAACTAACTAGGCCTCAGGTAGGAGCAGTGCTGGTGCGTGACATTTTGCTGCCTCAGCTTCAGTCCAGTCACAAATTTTTGTCGATGTGGGAAGGGGTAGGTAATCATGTGAGACTTATTGACCCAGGAGGGGGTGGGAAGAGGGGCTAGTCACTAAGGTGATTTTCTCTTGTTTGAAAAATGTGGTACTGTGATTCTGCATTGCAAATCCAGCAACTATTAACAGTGCTCTGATCCATGGTGCATTGTCATATTTAATTTCAGCGGCTGGTTGTGTCCTGATCCAATAACTCTGAGCATTATCAGACTGACAGTTCTCCAGCCCAGTGGTGTTGGAAGAAGCCAAAGGGGCACAATCATATCTGGTGGGTGCACCTTCCATCTTCTTCCAAAAGGAAGAAACAGCAGCAAAGAAAGAAAATACTGACAGAGCAAGACTGCATTAGCATTGTGCAGAGAGTGACTGGCAGTGTATAAATAACTTGGAGAATAAATAACGTATAGTCATGCATGAACACACCACAGCACACAGTGTGAATAATGTGAAATTCTTTCGCTATATTTAACCCATTTACCAAGTAAAGCAAAGGGCTACCAACAACAGGGGACACCCGGGGTGTGTGGGAATGGTACCTTGCTCAAGGGTACCTAGGAGTCCTGAGATTTGAATCCATGACCTTCAGATTGTTAGGGCAACTCCCTGACCACCAGGCCACCAACTGCCCCACACTCATCTGAGACAGAGCATCAAGAGGGCAAATCCATAACTGGACATAGACGTCACAGATTGGTCTGTTTACAGTTAGTCATATAACACTCTTCTGTACAAGCAAGTTGTTCTCAAAGGTTAAACATCCCATATATATAGGTTGAAATTAATTTACTCAAAGTTTCTCAAAGAAAAAAAATCAATGTTCACATGGCCTGAATTAACAAATGAATGGTGGTTTTCCTGCATTAAAAGGGGCTGATTATCTCCAGATTCTTTTGTACAATGGCAAAGACAAGAGAGCCTGTCTGAGAGCTTCCGAAATGCTATTATCAAAATACACAATTAAAAAGGCTCCAAAGCAATCGCCAAAGATCTTCAAATCTATGTTTCAACAGTTCGGAATGTTATCAAGACATTTCACAGTTATGAAACTGTCAAGACGCTTCCAGGATGTGGGATTAGTCTGCGAATGTTGGTGCGAATTGTGGAAAAACGCCATGCAAGACCCCCTAAAGAACTTCAGGCTGACCAGGAGTGGTGGTTTCAGCCTGTACCATATGCCACACACTAAACCAAATAGGGCTCCCAGGTGAAAGCCAAGGAGGAAAACATTACTGAAAGAAATGTATTAACCCTTACAGCCACACGTGAACACACCACAGCATGAAATTCTTTCTCTGCAAGCTGCCACTAACAAGGGGCACTCAGGGAGCAGTGTGTGGGGACAGTACCTTGCTCAAGGGTACCTCAGTGGTGACACTAGCAGTTGGGATTTGAACCCCCAACCTTCTGATAACCACTAGGCCATCTGATGCACAAAAAGCTAATTTTGTGAAAACTTTCACAGATAAGTCTGTCTGTGATAATGTTTTATTGAGAGATGAAACCAAAATAGAGCTCTTTGGGAACGCAGCACAAGAGTTCATCCAATCAAGCCTATAAAGAGAGAGAAGAATACCCTGCCTGCAGTAAAATATGGAAGAGGTTCTATTATGCTTTGAGGCTGTTTTGCTGCCTCTGGTTCTGGAGTCATTGAATGTATCAAAGGAATGATTAAATCAGAGAAATACCAAGGCACTTAAGAGCCAAATGTGTCGCCCAGTGTCAGAAAACTAAGTTTGATATTTCAAAAAGGATGTCTGCAAATGTAAAATAAATTATAACAATGGAAGAATGCCTGTAAGATGCTTCTAGAAGTTACAAGAAACATTTACAGGCCAAAAGTAAACATTTAGAGGTCATTGTTGCCAAAGATTCTGCAACCAAATATTAATGAAATGTGCCAATAACATGAAGATATTCCAAACTATGTACAAATAATTCATGGGTACCAATAATTCTGACCAGGACTGTTGGTAATGTGAGGCAGTAATGGCTTGTTTGGAGGCCAAGTTGCAGCAGTAAAGAGCCATAACTCATAACTCACACTATTTCTTATGGGCCCTACAGCTACAGCCCCTGTGCAGTCGTAACTGCTCTCATGTCACACTGTAATTATCACTGATCTACTAAGAGTGGGCCAGTCTGGCTGAGCCAGCTGTGATTTATATTTCATGTGCCCCCCCCCTCCCTCCCTCCCTCACTTTCTCTCTTGCTCGCTCTCTCTCTCTCTTTCTCTCTCTCTCTCTCTCTCTCTCTCCGTTGTAAGTAGTGATGTACAGCTTCTTTGGGATCTGTTCTCCACCTGTAGCTCCTGGGCATCTAATACAGCAGCTCTTGGCTCCACAAGCCCAAGATTTTACAGCTAATGTAGACAGGGCAGGGAATACAAAATAAAGATATTATTAAATAATTAAATTATAAGTAACAAAATAATAATTGAAACTAAATAAAACACTTTAACCTAATCGGAATGCTGACAAGTAATTTAGTATCAACAGAAGAAAATGTGCATCTTAAACAGCATTGAGAACTTAGAGTTGAGGTCCTTTCTCAATGATTCAAACAATAAACAAGTGATGTGTTGAATGCTGTTAGACTGAGATCTCATCTCAAATACTGTAGGCATTTTTGCCTTTTAAACCATGTTTATTTCTGACACTGAGTACAGGTGATGTCATACTGAAACCAGAGAAATGTTTTTCTCCAAAAAAACAACTCATAAAGTTTCTCTTTCCATGTTTGCAGGCATTGCAGGAAATCAGGCTCTGTTCTGTTCACCATGTCTATAGTTATATTCATAGTGTCATGTGATAGGACTACAAGTTAGTTGGTGGGAGAGTTGAGGATGCAGCAGATAGGACTAAATGGAGACAGATGATTCGCTGTGGCGACCCCTGAAGGGTAAAGCCGAAAGAGAAAGAAGAAGAAGATGTGATAGGACTACAAAATGAAGTTTGTGACACATGATTTTAGATTAAAAATCACAAAAATCTAGACATAAAAACACAAGAAAGGCTATTACTGTATGTATGGCATCAAAACTGTTAGAAACTAGCTATGGTCAATGGGGGTCTTTACCTCACGAATGCATGAGGACCTGAGGGTTGGGGGACATTGCTAGCCACAAATGGTTGACTGGTTAAATAAAGAAACTGAATAAACATGTTGAGGTCCCACGGTGGCGCAGTGTGTAACACTGTTGCATCGCACTTCCAGGGTTGTGGGTTTGAATCTGGGTCTTGATCTTGTGTTTGTAGTGTTTGCATGTTCTCCTTGTGGTGGCGTGGGTGAATTGGGGATTCTAAGTTGACTGTAGGTGTGAAAGTGGAAACTTTACAGGACATTTCTTATAATGAAACTTGTAATAGAAGAAAATGAGACTTTTTCATAGTAATCATGGATCATTTTTGGTGCTCTATTCATCCTGAACTGTTAGCACAATGCAAAAAGCAACTAGCATTTTGGAAAAAAAAAAAAAGAAAGAAAGAAAAAACAATAATGGAGATACAAGGATTTGTCCCAACAGCGATGACTTGTATGATGGCTTATAATATGGAATAAATGTAATCCTTTATATGATCCTTTTAATCCTTTATAGTCTTTATAGTTCAGTGGTACCTAACTAAGTTAGAGACAGTAACTACTACTGGACTTGTCAAGAGTATCTAACATTAAACTGACCTAGCAATAAAATCTGAATTGTTGGCATGGATGTCATTATCTTTGTAATTTTTACAGAATACATAATTAGGTCCATTAGCTTTGTAGCACCAGTGCAAAACTAAAAAATGGAGTAAATTAGATTTTCCCCCAAAATGTTGCGCTGGTTGCATGCCACTGTAAACAGGTCTGCGCTCCTCGCAGGGTTAATGAATCTGCTCATTTCACCATTCCGTCTCTCACCTCCTGCTCTGTGCCGAAGGAGAAGAAAAAGATGAGGTGAGGGGAGAGGTGGAAAGACGGAGGCAGGCAATCAGTTTTTCTCTTTGCGGCCGCCGGAGCGGGAGACGTGTCACCTGCAGACAGAACCCCATTTCCTGCGATTAAGTCCTCCAAAAATATTCCATTTGTCAGTGTCACGGCCCCCAGACGCCGCCACTCAGCTGGAACTGTTGACTCTCCGATTTACATCAGACACTGACAACATCATCTCTCTGATAATGTCCTTCGGCCTGATGGGAGTCATTCTCCCTCTCACTCTCTCTGGTTATCCTTTTCTCCCCTTTCCTCTGTTCCCCTCCTTTCCATCCATATCATTCTCTCTATCTCTCTCACTGTCCCTATCCCACTCTTTCTCTCTTTCTTCCCTCTCCCACTCTGTCATCTGTCTCTATCCTTTCTTCTGTCATTGTCTCACTCTCTTTTCTTTCCTTTTATCTTCATTCTCCTTTTCTGTGTCTCTCATTCACTTATTTTTGTTTTTGGCTTATCTCTTTTTTTCTCGTCAAACTTTACCTCTCTTTTTCTCCTTTCCCCCCTCTTTTTCAGTCTCTCTCTCTCTCTCTCTCTCTATCCTTGTTGTCTGAACTTGACCAATGACATTACGTTTAGTTATTTGTGAAACAGTCCAAATCTCCATTATAACAGTTTTGCTTCGTTTGGATATAAACTACCATTGAAAAATTGGCACATTTGCATGTTACCCACCCAATTTCCCAAAAATACACTCAGTGCCTTTATTAGCCATCACTACCGACCTACACAGATTTATCTTATGTAATTAAAATTATAATGTGGATCACCAGACAAATGAGATATTAAGTGACTGTTAATGAGTGCATTTAAAGTTTAAGGACAGTCTGGAATTTGACTCTGCACCACCACACAACCAGTTATTAGGTTGTCAGATATACACAGTTACAGAATTTTTCATCTTATAAAGGAAACTTGTTTTATTTTTATTTTTAGTTATTCACTCAACAACTTTTCAATAACAAGAATAAAAATCTGCAGTTTATGAAATTAATGGATACATGGTAAAAAAAAAAAAAAAAACAACAACTTTTGATTGGTAGTGTAATTGTCTTTCCAAAGTCTATTTAAATTCTAATAAAATTTCAGTACACAGGGTTTTACTATATCTTCAACACAGTCCAGCTGTTGAACCTCTTACTTCTTGTGCATCATTTTTGATGCATAACATGCATGGAAACACATTCTATACCTTCCCTCCATTTTCTTTTTGATTTTTCCTTCTTCTCACACATTTCTAGTCTGCTTCCCTTTTAAATAGAGGGACAAAAGACATGAATGCACTTTATTTCTGTAGCACATTTTCAGAGTTTACAAAGGGTGGGAAGAAAAGACAATACAACGTTGTAAAATACGCAAAACAGGAACAAAAAATGCTGGAAAACCTATAAAGAAGATGATTAATAAAAGACACTTAAAACATATGAAAAACAACACTGTAAAAAATTATACAACTTGCTAATTAAAAAAAAAAAATAACCAGGTTGCCTTGAATGGTTGAGGTAGATGAACAAACTGTATATTAACAAAATCAACTAATATATTATATAACAAGATCAAATAACCTATTAACATAGAACACTCATGAACTCACTATTAGAAGTTGCTTGAACTTACATTTTGAATTATTGTCATTTTGAACATTTTTTAATTTTTTTTTTCATAATAAAAGAACGTTTCTATTAATCAAACAGTGCCTTCTCAGTGGGCGTTTCTGCTTTGGTTTGTGAGCCTTTGTTTCTCTTATTTATCACGCCTGTTTCACGTTCTACTTCAGTACAAATAGAGCTGAAAGGCCCCTGCAGGTCTGTTCTGTGTAGATTTGTCCTGGTGTCATTAGGTCTAACATACTTGTCGCTATTTTCTTGAAGCAGGCTAAAATGTGAATGAAATTTAGAGCTGCTCTGCCCCTCTGTTTCTTCTCTCCTTTTATTAATTCCATTTCTGTGCTGTGCCTTTGTTGCCTGTGTGATTTAGGAAGGAGAGGGTTTTCAATCTTCTCTCCATTTTCACAATCATCACTTTAAACAAGCCCATTAGCCATACTGGTGAGAGAAAGAAAGAGAGAGCAAGAGAGAGAGAGAGAGAGGGAGCAGAATAAAGAAAGAAGGAGAAAGGAATAGATAAAGGCAAAATACAGAATGAAATAGAGAGGGAAAAGGAGAGGAAAAAGAGAGAGAGAGGGGGTTAGGGAAAGGGAGAGATAGAGAGGGAAACACCAGAGGGATGGAGAAAAAGTATTTTCATTTCCAAAGTTGAAAATAACAGAAAAAGGAGGAGTGCTTATATATTAATAGGAGTCTATTACAATCTCTCTCTTTCCATCCCTCCCTCCCTCCCTCCCTCTCTCTCTCTCTCTCTCTCTCTCGCTGCCCTGCTTGATCCCGACAGGTACGGTGTGTGTGTGTGTGTGTGTGTGTGTGTGTGTGTGTGCTATAACTTGATGACTGGACTCAATCACCTGTGACAGTTTTGATTTGATGTCACTGGTGGGGTCTCGCTGTTTGTCTGGGCAGTTAAGAGGTAATTGTGTGACATCTGAAGGGGGTGGGGGGGCTTTTTCTGATAGAGCTGATGAACCGAGCACAAGGTGGAAGTGCGAGGCCGTTATTAATGACATCTATTTTCCCCCCAATGTTCTGCGTGTGTGTGTGCGTGGTGTGGTGTGTGTGTGTGTGTGTGTGTATGTGTGTGTATATGTGACTGATGGAAGGAGACGATATGTGGGCTCCTGGGAAATCCTCTGTAAAACTAACGTGTGACACAGGACTCTGTACTCAGGTCTTTCCGTGCTGCTTTGTACAGCTGTCTCTACTCATGGTTTATTGACAAGGTGAACATTCAAGTGTTTATAAAAATATAATATATATTGTGATTTTATCACAAGAAGCGTGAGAGCGTTTTTTTGACACAACACAAAGTGTGGTGCCTGGAATCCCCTCATTAAAATGATTAATTGTGCTTATTATGACCAGGGAGATGAACTAACAAGATTTGATTTTTGATATCAAGTTGACCTTAAAGTGTCCTTCGGCATGGGAAAGCCGCTACATGCTGCTATTTTATAGGTCTGCTTGGAAAGGCTGCAGCTTGATATGAGAGGATAAAACTTTCAAGAGCTCACCAGAAGCACAGCTGGGCAACGATTGTGCATCCTTGAAAGTTTTTGAGAGGACTTTAATCCAGCATCTTCTCCTGGATAAAAAATCTCTGAGTGTCCATCTTTTGTGACTTACAAGAGTTGCCTAAATTAAAACTCCAGTAAAGATGTTTTCATTGCACAAGATACAGAAATTTAATAAAGCCTAAAGTATCCAAACATCTGAAAGTTTAATGAAAAGACAGTGATACCACAGTACAAATCTGCTAGCATGCAAAAATAATTATTGTTAAAAATTGTAAAAAATTTTATTTTAGTGCAATAAAGACTTGGGCCTATAAAGCCATATGAACTGATATAACTCACTGAATCATCCTTACTGAAGAAAGAACATTGCTGATCTCAGAGGAAATTGCTTATGCACAGACACAAAAAGACACAAAGACAAGAATAATAAAATATAAAGTCTAAATAACTCTAATAAATACTCTGCAGAAAAACTAAACTCCATAAGAAACACACAATGCTATATCCACAAATATAGCATTTGTGTAAATTATTAATAACAAAAGTGATCGTTGGGAGTATGTCATTACACATATTCAGAACTATATAAGCAATGCTGAAAACTATTGATATTCATTTATGATAATGAAACCCAGTAAGAAATACTGAACAGTAATTGTGCATTAAAATGTGAAATGTGTTCTTTGTAGAGGATGTGTACTTATTTTTACTTAGACAATCAGCCCATTTGCTAAGGAATCTCAGTCTCATACGACTCCACATACATCCAAAGGTTTGTATATATACATATATATGTGTGTGTAAATTTTAAGTGCTATTCGGTGTCTATTCATTATATAGTCTACGTGAACATAAAACTTTGTGTCATTATAAAGCCGGTCATGAGCTGAGTCAGTGTGGTTGAATCAGTAAACTGTGAAATGCATGGGATTCCGTGCTTTGGGATTGAGAAGCACTGTACTAAGTTGTTTTCCAGGCCACAGTGGAATGAGTCTTTTTGCCAAAAATCAGCCTTCATGCACAGGTCAGAGATTCTGTGATCTCAGATTGAAACCTTCCCTCCAAGACCTCCTGATTAAGGCTGCTCCATTAGCTTCTCTCGAGCCATTACCTCAGCCTTTCTGCTGCCATTGTGAGTATACATTTAAATCGGCATAAGCTTTTTCAATTGTTCCCTCTTTTTTAACCCCTGGCCAACAAAGGCACAAAAAACTCATTCAGAAAGTCTCTGCAGCAAATCTGATAAGAACAGCTAGCACTGTGAGATTTTTTTTTGTTGGGAAGTCCATTTATTGTGCAACACTTCCAAGTCTTCCAGTTTTTTTTTTTTTTTTTTTTTTCCCTTCTTTTTTTCACAGCCAGCTTGGAATGCCAGCGATAATCTCCAATCTGTCTTTTCTTCTTTCGCTGAGAAGTTTAGGTGCACCACAACAGTTCTGTCAGTCGTCATCTGTGCCGCTCAAGCTGAACCTCCAAAACAGACCAAAGGCTAGAAGTGGCCCAAACCCTGCCTAAAATAAAGGACCCAGTCAAACTGTGACTGTTACGTTTTTTTAAAGGGATCATTTCATGCACTTTATGTTTACCAAAGCACTATTGGACCATTTCCAATCCACTCTTATTCCTAAAATTAAACAGGCTGTTTTTGTTACCATGTCTTTAAGATGCATGCAAATGATCTCTGTTCCGCTTGGCTAATGTACCTAATTCATTAAGCAGTGTGGACTGAAACACTTCAGCGTGGCTGGACACAGCAAAACTGCTGTAAGATGAAAAGGTGTCGATTTTTGTGACAACACAAAGCCAGTGGATTCAAAACAGGCCATTTTTTACAGCAGAATTTGTATGGATGGATTATTTTACTAGGGCATACATCATAGTGTTTATTTGCTACATCCAAAAAAACGTTTTGTTTTTCTGTAATATGAGCACCACAAAAATGTTCCAAAACATTTTCTCCTGTCTTGCATTCGTTCATGACAATGCAGTGTCTTTCTCCACACACATTGTGCTCTGATCCATTTGTTTGTTATCTCAATCCGGGATTTTGAAAGATACAAAGCTGATTAAACAACAAAAGCATATGGCAGATAAAGGACATTTAGGTAATGGGCTTAGAGAAGCTCTTTAGAGTGCTAAAACTCATCCTCTTTCTGCTCTCTCTAAATGCATTTTTTGTTGTTTTTTTGTTTTGTTTTTTTAATCTTGGCAGCGTGTTCTAGAGAGGAAGAGAAAAGTGCATGAAAAAACGGAAAACAAAACAAAACAGAAAGCAGAAAAGAAAGCAGAAAGGGAAGAGGCTTTTAGGCTAAGCTCTGAAGTCCTGCTCTCAGCGGAGGAGCGATGAATGCGGATAGATGTGGATGGAGCTGTTGCAGATGGATGCGGATGAATGTGGAGTTTTACCTGCTGAGACTGTGCCTGTCTGACGCCGCGCTGCCAGTGCACAGAGAATCTGCATCTGTCCACTGGGAAACACAAGATTTCCAAAGGGGGTTTCATGATATTTCTGAAATAAAAGAAGCAGTATATTCTAAACACAGCTCAAACTAAACACTGTCCAGATGGAAACCTATTTGACTTGACCTGCACTTTTTTATTAGATATACATTTCTCACAAATTACTTTATCTTTAAATGGAAAAATTACAAACTCAGGGACACTTTGGAAATCTTTGGACATCAGTTTTTCAGTTACTTTTCAGTCAGAGTGAGATTCAGTGGTCTTAATTCTCTAGCTCTTTTTTTTTTTTTTTTTTAATATTTGCTAGAATTCTCCTCACATCCTCACATTTCTCAGCAAACAAGAGAAACAACAAATGACATGGACCACTAACTTCCAACCAGTCAGAACAAGAAGGTGTATCTGCTTGTCAGTTACCTGCTTGTGAGTTATGTTGTGGACCCAAAGCACTTAGCAGGGAGCTGTAGCTTAGCTGTAGCTTGTATGTGTGTGTGTGTGTGTGTGTGTGTGTGTGTGTGTGTACATAAAGGGTTTTTTAAAAATGAATGATTCGCTGTTCTTTTAAAATTTGATTAAAGAAAACGTTACAAATACTTAAAACAAATGTAACTGGGTTTGGTCTTGGAATGAGCTAATGGAGTAGAAAAGAAGAGTGATGTCCTTCCTGTACATCAGCTAGACAGGTGGCCACCGATTATTTTTTTCTAAAAGTAGGTATCTAAGTTACCAAAGTTATCTAAGGTTGATGGAAGTTACCACAGAACAATGTCAGCTAGCAAACAAAATGAGTTAGTAATAGTAGTTCACAACACTTCCTTCCTTACTGACACAGAAAACAGTACTGATCAGATATTATATTCAAGATTCTTTATGTGTCACAAACACAGTTATACAAGCACAACATGTAGTGAAATGTGACCCTGAAACATCTGTGAAACTGCAATATAGTTACAATCAAACAGAAAATGAAAGCAGAAAACAGAAAAATGCAGAAAAAAAATATATTCCAGTAAACAAACATTTACAAGTGTGAACAAGATTTGAAGTGTGCAAATATACAGAATAGAGCATGTACTGTAAAGTGCAGTGTGCTAGTTGCTGTTCATATATATAGACATAAATAACAGCTGATAGGTTAGCTACAGTAAGGTAGAGAGTACGGTTAGTGTTATATGCGTGCAAAACTTTAATGAATCAAGTCACCTTATGAAATGTTAATAAAGGAACTGACACTAAAAGGGACAGGGGCACATGGTTACTTTTTTGGTGTACAATCCTTAGTCATTTTGAATGTGTTTACTACTGTTTGCTTCTTTTAACTGGTATTCCAAAGCTCTGCATTTTTAGGCCAGAAGCACACTTCAGTATGAGAATGTGACAATTTCTAGATTCATAAATACAAAACCGTGTTCATGTTGCTTAGACTGGTTGCTTTTGCACTAAAAGTGAATGTATCACCACCACTTAACACTAACATAAGTTTACAAATCACTAGTGGAATTTGCTAGTGGAAATGAGTATTACTGTAACAATTATACAAACATATATTTATACCATCATTTTTTCTGTGTTAACTGCTATATTAAGATGCATGGATGGCACGAGTTATGAAATGACAAGAATATGCGTACAGTCATAGGCTTTTGAAAGTTTTGTCCCGTATTTATTACTAGCCCATTCCCCCTCTGTCTATGGCATCACCCCCATCCCAACCAGAAAGGTTCACTTACATGCTGAGTCACCCTTGCAACAATTACAACTTTTTTTGTGACAACTGATTGCAAATTAGCACCAGCATTCAGACACACGAGTGTAAGGGCATGTGTTTTAGGAGGACACGGCTTTAGGAGGAACACCTATACACGGCTTTAGGAGGAACACCTATTTGTGTCATTGTCAGGTTTTTAAAACAGCGCGCCACCATCAAAACAGATTCCACCTTTTTTTAGTGCTGTCAAACACTGACATCACGACAAGAGGATAAAATGTGTGAGCTTGGGATCTTGCCCAAAGTGGCATTAGTAATTATAGCCGCTTTGTGTTAACACAACCTTGCTGGTATGTTTGGCTTTTTTTTTGATGGATGGTGTTCTTGTTTAGTCTTTCAGTTGTGCGCAAGATCTCAACATGTAGTAGCTGGACACTGTGAAATAAGATGTACAGTCTTCATAATGATATAACAATCGAAGCACGGTATGATAAAAACTCTCCGATGTGGAAGAGTGTGACAGTAACAGAGAAAACACTCCACACTGCTTCTCTATATGGAAATCTCTCCTGAGGAAGGTGCTTACCCTGGCCAGATAGAGAAGAAGATGAGAAATGGCTATGGATTAGAGAAAAGAGATGATTACGGCCAGGGGAGAGATGTGTGTGTGTGTGAGAGAGAGTTAGTGTTCTGGGTAGGTAGGGAACTACGTGTGTATTAGAGTGTGTGTGGGTGCTGGTGGGATATGGAGGAATATTAATCCTGGTTTAGCGTGAGCAGGACCCCACAAACGGCTCAAGCAAACAGAGCTTAGCGGAGGCCAAGCCTCGAAGAAAGTCCTAAAGCTTCACATTAGCTCCCCGCGTTTCTTCAGCTGAACCTGTAAGCTCTTTTTCTAAAGGACAGCACAAACAAACCACCACCCCCAACATCACCCAGCCCAGCCTTACCCCCCCTTCATCCCCCCAACCTCCGCTCATACGCACTAAATCAAGATGGATTTGAGAATCCAGATTTTTGGAGAATTTATAAATCCAGGGCCCCCGAGTGGATAGAGCCAGATTAGATGGGACCCCCTTACACAGACAGGGAGTCTCCAGACGGAGTGTGTGTCCCTACAGCGTGGCCTACTTCTACATCCATCACTCACCAGAGAGGAGAGAACTGCATGAACTCTGATAATAAAAAAAAAAAAAAAAAAAAAAACCACTCAGAGGCAGGTACATTCAGGATAGCCACTCTTTTGCCCCCTTTGGCAAGACTTGGTTTTCTCTCTCTTCAGGTCAATGTCGTATTTTACATTTATTTTATATTTCTACATTTATGTAAGAACCAATTACATTAAAAAAATCAAAAGCTTAAGTTTATTATATTTTGTTGAATTTTATGTTTTTATTTATTTTTGGTAGTCGGGGGGTGGGGGGGTCACTCCATCACACAATGGTACCAACGCTGGTGGAATGAACAGCCAGTACACTCTTCCTCCGAGTGCCTCTTTTTAAACACTAAATGCATTATCATGAAACAACACACTTGGAGGGGAACACTATCTGCAAGTTCTCTAACAGCAGTAAGAAGATGCTGGTGTAAGTTAGAATTCCACAGAATGATAGGGAGCATTTTTCCCAAATGGAGAGAGCAAAGCTAACTGGACTTGGATGGCCCACATGGAGCATGGCTCACTTTTAAACTGAAAACTGTGAATGAAAAATAAATATATCTTCTGTCTAATGTGCTTAATGTTGGGTCAGCTGGATGGCCTAGTGGTTAGGGTGTTGACCCTGTAACCAGAGGGTTGAGGGATCTAATCCCAACTGCTAGTGTCACCGCTGAGGTACCCTTGAACAAGGTACCGTCCCCACACACTGCTCCCTGCTGTGCTGCACTGGCGGCAGCCCACTGCCTCACTTGGTGAATGGATTAAATGCAGAGAAAGAATTTCTCTATATGTTGTAATTGTATGACTACGCATGTGACAAATAAAGAATCTTATTGCATTTAGCAGACACTTTTATCCAAATTGACTTTCGTTCCCTAACTACAGGGGGCAGTCTCTCTGGAGCAACTTGGGGTTAAGGGTCTTGCTCAGGAACCCAGTGGTGGTATGCTAAATGTAGGATTCGAACCCATGACCTCTTGGTCCAGCTGCAAATATCCTACCCACTAGGCCACCACCACCCCTGTAATGTTCATGTATTCAGTTTTGCTCTGGAGCTAGAAGGTTAATGTAGCTATCGAGTAGTGAAAGCGCACACATCGTCATTGTGCTAACCTCATGCCTAAAGTACTGCACATTAAGAAAGCCTCTGTCTAAGAGAGGCCCTACCTTAAAGACGGAATGTTTCTGCCACAAACTCAGTTCATATTAGTATAAAAAGGGTCTACTTTATAGTGACTGCTTGACCAAAACATCCAATGTACACATTTCTGTTACCTAAACTATATATAGCGAGACATGTTTGGTTTTGAGGCTTGCTTCTTTAGCACTGAAGCCATGAGGCTAATGTGGCTACCAAGAAGTTAATAACCAGCATCCAACAGATGTGCTTAAAATTACCACTGCATTGCATGGCAAACCGTTATTTATAAGTCTGGATAAAAGAATGGATAAATATCAGGGTTAAAATTAGCTGATGCTTTTCAAAATTAGAACCCATCAGTAACTCACAGCAGAAAAAATTAAGTAAGAATGAAGACAGATTACTCGGAAAAAAGTGTGTGTGTGTGTGTGTTTGTGTGTGTGTGTGTGTGTGTGTGTGTGTGTGTGTGGTAAATCAGACCATCCAGCAGAAGGCTGAAAGCTTTAGGAGAAGCTGCTAAACCTCATCCCATCACCTGCAGGTCCGTGGTGGGGTGTAAACCCAGAGACGCTCGGGCCCTGTGGAGTTTCATTAACCAGCCTGCATGCCCCTAACACTCTGCCTTACGCCTGATCAGCTGCACCAGCTGATTTCCCTCCACACTACCATCACCTGAGAGCAGCCGTAACAGACACTGCAGTCTGTTCAGTAAAGCACTTCCCGGACAACACAACATCTCATACTTTCACTCCAATACTTGTTTGAGAAAAGTCTTTTTTTTTTTTTTTTTTTTAATAATGCGGTTATTTCTGGACCATACTCATTTCCTTACTTTCTTGAATTTTTTTTTTTTTTGAAAGATTATAGGTCCTCTCTAGCTTTGAAACCCTATGAAGGCTCATGTGTTCAGAGAGCACCTCCTCTCCTAATGCATCTATCTTCTTGCACTACTCTTACATAAAGCTTTTAGCAGTTAGAGCTCTCCTCTGGTTCTCACACTGTCCTGAAACTTGAGTGTCCTGAGGGTTTCCTCATATTGTGAGATGCTTTGGAGGAAAGCCTCTGCCAAATGAATGTAATGTAATGTAATGTAATGTAAAATCTCAAGCAAGTCAGAAATACAGACTCGCACAAGTCAATCAATTGTAAATGTAATCTTAATGTAACTAAGTCTGTAATGAATTAATGTAACTGTTTCATAACAATTAAATAGTCTTGCAAAATAGCAGTAATAACTCTCAAGATTAAGGACTAAGATTACCAACTGCAGGAGTAAATGTCTGTTTCAGTAGTTCTCTTCTGCAAATAATAATAATAATAATAATAATAATAATAATAATAATTATAATAATAATGCAGTAAGAGAGTCCTTCTACCTTCCTCACATCACATCAGTTGTAACAAGGCTAACAAGCCTAGCAACCCCCCCATCCTTTTAATATTCATCATATTCCTGAATGTGGTGGCGCTCAGCTGTGTAATGTACACATTTAGCAGAATGCTGCTCCGCTGGCCTTTCCGCTAGAGGCCGGTCAGTTAGCTAAAGCCCTGAGGCCATGCTGCACCCCCCGCCCGCAGCTAACACAGATCAATCTTCCTCTGACACTTCATTTAGACTGCATTAATGTGGAATTAGAGCCCATTATGGCTATTGGCAGGCCCTGACAGTCCAGAAACGTGAGCAGTTATCCATCCTCCTGGGAACCAGCTCCTATTTGAATAGAGCAGATAAGGCTTATCCAAACCCTGGCACAAAGCTGAATAAGTGATTTGGCTTTTTCTCTCTCTCTCACTCTCTCTCTCTCTCGCTTTTTTTTCTCCGTTTTCATTCAACACACTCATCATTATTTTCAATCAAGTAAAGGAATGTGTAAGGAGTTTTTTTCCCTGCTTCATTTTCTTTCCAGACTGAAGATAGAGCTTTAAAAGGTTGTTCTGAACTTCACACCATGGCTAATGAAAACCATTCGACCCTATTACTGTATCTAAACTGCACCATAAGCATCAAATGCAATCCCAATGCAAAAAGAGCACAGCTACATCTTCAGTGTCTGATTATAAACCTAGCTGATCAGCCAAGACATAAGATTTGCACCAGAGCTGCAAGGCTGATGTAGCTACGTGTGCTGATCCAACACTCTGTATCAGTATTGGTCGAATAGATCAGAAATCGGAAAAAGCTTGACCTATCACGGAAATTCTTAACTAGACAATGAGCAGCATGTAAAGAGAGATGTTTCAGGACACGAGTAACACACATGAGCAGTAAGGCCGTGTTTCAAATGGTTGCTTCCCCTTACATAATGAATTAAAATACAATAAATGAAAATACAGGTGTATATTCATGCTGCATCTTTTTAACAAGCTATTATTAAAAACGCAGCTCCTTGTAGCCACATGTGAACAAGCCGCAGCACATAGTGTGAAATTCTTTTTCTGTATTTAACCCATTCACCAAGTGAATCAGCGGGCAGCCAGGAACACAGCACCCAGAGAACAGTGTGTAGGGACGGTACCTTGCTCAAGGGTACTTCAGTGGTGCCTCTAGCAGTCCCGGGATTCAAACCCATGACCTTCTGATCACAGGGGCAACACCCAAACCACTAGGCCACCAGCTGCCCCTACCTGGTACAGTACTCTAAATCTTTACAGACAGCAATCTCAGTGTTACACTGTTATTTGTCACACTAATGATCTTGTCATTGTGTTGCACTATTGTTTATTGTCATTTTTTTTTTACTTTTTCTATTGTCCTATAATCTTTATAATCTTTTATTCTTTTTTTGTTGCACTGAGCATGCTAATGACACATGAATTACTCTCAGAATAAATAAAGCTCTTTCTTATTTTCTTATTTTATGTTTTCTTAATCTTCTTCTTTCTCTTTCGGCTTTACCCTTCAGGGGTCGCCACAGCGAATCATCTGTCTCCATTTAGTCCTAATTTTATGTTTTCTTAATATGCCTAACAAAGAGAAGAATTTCATAATGTACAAAATTTGTACCAAACTTTATAACTTACATTGCACACTATCCAGAATGAAGGGAGCCATTTCGGATTCAAAGTGCATCCAGACAAATATATTATTACGTTTGTGGCATTAACAAGTGGCACCCTACTACCAAATAATAGAATTAGCATTGTGTAAATTGCACGTCTGAATCATAACACATTTGACTTTTTGTGTTTAAATAAGTTTCCTATTATACATGAATGGCATTTGTAAATACCTTTACTATTGACATTGTATTTTTTTTATAATTTTCTTGTCTACTTATGATATTTATGACACTTTATTTATGACTATTTTAAGCCACTAGCCATAATTAAATTTTCCATAATCATTCTCCCGATCTCTCTTCACCTATTCAGATGAAACAGGCTGTTCTTGTCTCTTGACTTTAAGACTGATATGTAAATGACCTCTGTTCTGAATGGTTACCATGTGTGAGTGTGACATAATGAAAATAGCTCATTCAAAATTGACTGGTCTTGCAACCCAATTTCCATAAACAGATTATATGGATCAAATATGGATCCACAGTGGTATGGATATGGAATAGTGAAATTGTCAGTGGTGTACATACTAAATTCTAGTCTTTCATTTAAAAAAAAAAAAGCTAGGAAAATGGTATGAGCACTATAAACATTACAAATATATTGATGCAGTGTAAAAATCTTTATAAGAAAAAAAACAGGGTTTTAGTTTGCTGGACTTTAAACACAGAGTGTTCTCTTTAGTCCTTAAACTCATTTTTGTTCTGTTAACTTAAACCGTATTTGTTTACAATGTAGTAGAGTAGAATCGTGATAAGAAGAAGAAGAAAAGAAATGTCATTATTATTATTTTTTAAATACTAAAAGAATCTGTACTGTTTCTACATGATTATTTTTCTTCTTTGATTTAGACTCTAAATGATCAAACTGAAAATACTCATGTAGAAGCACATTTCCTTGCTTTTACTCCTCAAACCTTAAACAAGAGGCCTCCTATTTTTGCATCTTTGGAAGTTCATAAGTGTGTATGAGTTTATAATGCTTTATGACTACTGGAGAATCCAGCAGTTAGTGTCATGTACTCATATTCCCTGCATTTGTGCTGTAGATTGTACATCAGCAATTGTCTTTTAGGTCATTTTAGTTGAGAGTATTTGTCTCAGTTAGTATTAACTGGATTCGTGTTATTCATGTTGATTTAAAGCCGGTTATTTTATTGTGTAATATGATCTTTAGTTGTGTTTGTACGTGTGTGTGTGTGTGTGTGTGTGTGTGTGTGTGTGTGTGTGTGTGTGTGTGTGTGTGTGTGTGTGTGTGTG
>JBBIGA010000106.1:6755635-6769735 GCA_037576975.1 Alestes dentex | reverse complement strand
ACACACACACACACACACACACACACACACACACACACACACACACACACACACACACACACACTCACACACACTGAGACAAGGGCCCTTGTCTTATCTACACCAGTACCAGACCACAATGGTGTGACATTTATGGCAGTGTTTCTTCATACAGTTCATATAGTGTGTATATTCAGCCATGTGCAAAGTTAAACACTATATTTAACTGATTTTCTAAATGAAATAAACACATATCCTCAGTGGGAAACAAACAAACGTTTGCAATGTCCACATTATGTCTGACATATGAAGTTGGATTAAAATGTAGCAAAAAGTGTGCATTAAAATGCGCAGGGGTGTGTTCTCTAAAGAGGATGTGTACTTATTTTCACTTCAAATCTACAAAAAAAGTAATTTGACCAGTGGCCCAAACGGTGTGAAAACTATACCAACCTATTTAAGTATTTGAGCAGTTTATTAATCAATAAACTAAACTGCCTTTCACATGAATTTTTATTTTGATCATACACATAGTATCAGAGGCTCTTACATTCGTCTCTTATAAAAGGTGTCTTTGTTTTTTGCACGCTGGTGTTTTGTAGACACTCAATTTGATAATAGAAGTAACAATTCAGAGGCATTTTAGCAATGATCAAGCATGTATTCTGTTTTACATATGCACTGTGTTTAAAGCTGTTTCCCAGGTACACGACCATGCCAGACTTATGATAGACTTATATGTAAAGACATATAACGATTTATTAAAAGTGATTTGAAAGTGGCCCACATAATCTATTGTCTTTTGTCGTACTTCCCAAAATATTGTCCATCAGCGCCTTATCTGTTGCTGGGTGGTGTTTAAGGACAGTTATTTTAACAGTCCTGATGACGACCTTCATATGACGTCTTCTGTTTCTCCAAGGTGTGGTTTAAAAACAGGCGGGCGAAGTTCCGGAAGAAACAGCGCAGTCTCCAGAAAGAGCAGCTCCAGAGGCAGAAGGAGGCGGGGACTGAGGCGGGCCAGGAGGCGGAGAAAGGGGACACTCCGCCCACAACAGCATCAGAGTCTCAATCTCCTCCCCCAAACCTGGCAGAAGGTAACCCAGCTGCACTTGCTCCACCTGTTGAGCTCAGTGAGGAAGTGAACGTCACCTCACCTGAGCAGTCGGGGGCGGAGTCAGGACCAGAGGATTTGACTGACAGGGAAGACGAGCCACCATGTTTCAGAGGGGATGTGAAAGCAGCAGGACCGCAGTTACCTGGCGAGAGTTCACCACCCTGCAAGCCCCTCAGCCCTAAATCCGGTATGTTTAAAGAAAGCCCTTCAGATAGAAAGCATATTGAAATAAAAAAAATTCAAATAAAAGACCATTCAAGTTTCACTCCCCAGTCTCTACAGTCTATATGTGGAAATCAAGCTTCCTGTTTTTAATTTATCATGGTTGTGATGTCACAACCATAAACACATTTACTCACTGGTCATTCAGCCAACAACTGTTTAGCCACACCAATTAAAAAACATGGATTTGTGCCACCTCAAACCTGAAATGTGAATATAGCATTGTTTGCTTTTATTTATCTAACCTGTTTATATTATAAAGAATATAATACCGTCATATGCAAAACTTAGATATTCAGGTTAAATTGCATGTTTTGTTCATTCTGATGCTCAAATTCTATGTATTTTCTATATGTAACATATTGGGAAAAAAACATTGTATATAAGATATATAACGTTATTTTTCCTACATTATTTTTTTCCCAAGTAGTAATACAGTAATTGTAAAACGTAGCTTATCTAAGATAATCCTTTATTTATCTGAGATAATATTCTAAACCATTTCAAACTTAAAAATAATAGCTATACAAAACAAATGATAGAAGCCCAATATTTATTGCATCATACCTTGTTGTGTTTTCCCTTCCAGACTCTCCCCTCAGCTCCCCCTCTTTGCCGTCCTCCAGTGGGGTCAGCAGCAGCGGCGGACTGGCTCAGAGCAACTCCTATGCCTCATCTCCACTCAGCCTTTTCCGTCTGCAGGAGCAGTTCCGCCAGCATATGGCCGCCACCAACAACCTGGTGCACTACCCGTCCTTCGACATGGCCTCTCCCTCCTCGATACCCTACCTGGGCATGAGTGTGAACATGGCTTCCCCACTGGGGTCACTGCAGTGCCAGTCTTACTACCAGTCCCTGTCCCAGGCCCAGCAGATGTGGAGCAGCCCATTGCTTCAGGCCACAGGAACACTACCCAGCATTAACAGCAAAACAACAAGCATTGAAAATTTGCGTTTGAGGGCCAAACAGCATGCAGCTTCACTTGGCCTGGACACTTTACCTAACTGACCACACAAGCAACTTATAGACACAGAAGCTCATCTATGTACAGCAACTGCTTGACTGAAAGAAGGACCGGCTTCTGTATTACTGTGATTTGAAACAAGCTTGTCTGATATAGGACACTGTACCCCAGATCAGCTAACAAATGCAAACACTATAAATTCACTGAAACTGGAACTGAATGCTGCTAGACTGAAAGAAGGACTGGGTTCTGCATTAAGTCCCTGTCCCACCAAACATTTATCTTGTTATCTTCTTCACTGGTGTGGAGAGAAAATAAAATGATAATGGGTGGTTCTTCAGACAGAAGATACCAGCAGCCCTCACTCCTGTTTTCTGTTGGCTTACGCTTCTGAGGTTTAAAAATTCACACAAAGAGAAATTACTGCTACTGGAAGCATTTTTTTTGCAAGTGAATAGACCTCCATCATTTACACCCATGTTAACAACTCTGGATCCAAGTCGGTTTTCTCTTTGGGAAAAATGAATGGCATGCACCACAGGAAACAAAGATGTTCCTGATTCAATACTTTGCTGTATGATCCTCTTCCTAATGTCATTGGATCTTCTGAATTATGAGGTTATACAGAGTCAAAATGCAAATATTGCTATGTGCAAACTAACACTGCTGCAAAATTGAACTGGCTGGCAACCTCAGAAAAACAGTCTGAACAAACTAGCAAGCATCGTCAAATGTGGTAGTTAGGTTCCTTTGGCAGTAGTAGTTTGAGTGGTTAGTGTCGCTTAATAACAGTGTTATTTTATCTATAGACTTATTTTCATGCAATGTAAGACTGTTAGATTGCTAGTTGCATGGGTGTGGCATCATTCATAACTATAAGGACAAAAGTATTGGGACACACCTGTTATGCAGGGTTTGGGTACACGAAGTATACGAAGTATGTTTCAGTATACGAAGACATTTTGGACAACGCCATGCTTCTAACTTTTTGGACGGAGTTTGGGGAAGAACCTTTTCTATTCCAGCCTGACTGTGCCCCAGTGCACAAAGCAAGCTCCATAAAGACATAGGTGGATGAGTTCGGTGTGGAAGAACTTGACTGGCCTCAACCCCATCCAACACCTTTGGGATGAAGTGGAACGGACATTGCGGGCTTAGTGCTTGAGCTCATAAATGCTGTACAGAATGAAAGGGCACAAATTCCCACAGAGACCAAAATCTTGTGGAAAGCCTTCCAAGGAGAGTAGAAGCTGTTATAGCTGCAAAGGGGGGACCAATTCCATATTAAACTCTATGTATTTGAATGCAATGTCATTGAAGTCCCCGTCGGTGTAATGGTCAGGCATACTTTTGTCCATATAGTGTATTTTAGCTTTTTGATGACCCCATAATTCAGAGGATCCAGTGATGCTTGTGGGTAAAATACACGTTAAACAAAATGTTTCAGCTCTGCAACATTAGGGTTTCCAGCATTTTGTTGTTTTTTTTGTTTTTTTTTTTCAAAATGACTTTCATTTCTCTCCCGGATAAAAGACAAAAAGTTCCTAATATGGGCAGGACACCATCTACAGAATCACACATGACCCACAGCTAATGGATGTAAAAACTACTAATTGATCTCAGCACTGAATGCTACTTAACTGAGCGCAGGATCAGTTTCTGCAGTCTGAAGCCAACACATCTAAAGATGATCTTCTAACTCCACAGCTGAATGGAGCAATTACCTCAGTGCTAAAAAGCTGGATTTCTGGATGTGTTGAAACTAAGCTTAAGTCTTTCCTGGTCTGGTACAGTGAAAGCCATCCTTTGAACACTGAGACATGGTCTGAAAAGCCATCCATTCAGATTGTGTAAATAGACCACAATGGTTCAGTAAGACAGGACTTTTTGTGAGGACTTATAATTTTTTCATTCTGTCACATTATGGACATTCCAAGTGACAAGTTGAGACTTACAGTATCACTTACAGAAAAAAGGTGAATTTGTTCCTCAGTGGATTGAAGGAACAGTGTATGATAATCCTAAACATTCTTCTATCACAATATGTACATATTGCCATTTTGGACTTTCCTCTGGATTGTTTACGTAAATGTGAATAACTTATCTGTGAAATGCAAGGGAATAAACTACATATATGAAATGTGAAGTTTCAAAACCTGAATTACTTACTGCCTGGATCTTTTTCATATGCTCTTAAAAATAGGGTTCTTCTGAGAGATGCACTAAAAGAACCAATTTTGGTTCCAGAAAGAGTCATTCAGTGGATGGTCCTTAAAGAGCCATACTTCTGAAAGAGATGTGTGAGGGTAAAAAATCTTTCTAAAATTGAAGAAACCTCAACAAAGGCTTACAAAGTAATAAAAACAATGGAATACAACCTCAGGCAAATTCCAAAAGTTTACTAACTGTGACATATCACAATCCAATCCATTTTCTCATACCATGTGAATACAGTTGATTGGGTGACACGGGTCCATCCTAGCAGAAATATGTGTTGCAAATTATTGTTTTTGATGATCAGTTGAGTAATAACATTTTTTTACATTACATCTTCACAAATTCACGCTAAAAGTTTTGAATGCATTAAAAGGTCAAGCTGGTAAAACACATAAGATAATTGTATATGAGTGCTTTAAAAATGTATATGAAACAGCATATTTTTCTAGATCGACCTCATCACCTGGACGAAGCTCCAATGTTGTCTTTGGATGTCATCCTCAGCTTGTAAATTTGGACAACTGTCATGTCACCACATCAAATTGTAACTTCCAGATATTGGAGCTCAAGCGGTAATCACTGGGGGCCAGATGGAAAAAACATTCATCGTTGGCTGCAAATGGATAGGGACTGCTTATTCGCTGCAGACAGGCTCAGCTTCACAATAATTTACATGCATTATGATATTCTAGTATTCTGTGGTTAATCAACAAACTAATCCAACTACACCCTGAAAAAGGAGGGCTCCTCACGGGTTCTTTAGTAAAGCCAGGGATTATTATACAGTATCATGACAAAGGATTATTTAAATGCACTATGTCTGAGTACCTGGTTCCTTAAGGAACCTTTGTGAACAATAGTTCTATATAGTACCAAAAAGACTTTTTTGGAACTCAATGGGATTTTTAGGAAAATGTTTAGACCTTAATTTAACAACATAAGAATGGCAACCTTGACAAAATATCCTGGGAAACAGTCCCTCCATGAAACTAGCAAGTTTTCTCATGCTTTTTCATACTGTTGTTTGCAAAAGTTCGATATGATGTTGATTTAAAATAAGTGCACATCCTCTACAGAGAATGCTGCACATTTTAATGCACAATTACTGTTTGTTTGCCCAGTTTACCATATTGGGGAAAATAAAACATAAAATGTGGACTGTGCAAAAGATTACACATTTTACATTGATCAATCACAATATTAAAACCCCTGACAGGTGAAGTAACTAACATTTACTATCTGGTCATCTGTCAAGGGGTGGGATATATTAGGCAGCAAGAGGACGTTCGGTTATTGAAGCTGATGTGTTGGGAGCAAGTTGTGATGGCTGGACAACTGGGTCAGAGCATTTATAAAAGTGCAGTCCCATAGACAAGCAACTGTAGCACAAAAGTAAGGCGTAAGAACATCTGCATATGAAGTCTGTGAAGATGTAGACAGGCCAGAGTGACTTTGTCGACCCTTGCCCACTGCTAAAAAAACACACATACTATTGGGACGTCAGCATCAGAACTGGACCAGGTAGCCTCTTCTGATGAATTGCATCATGTATACCACCAAGTGTGTGCTCATCACTTACCTGCAGAAAAGAAGGGACAAAGATGCACTGTGGGAAGAAGGCAAGACGGCAGAGGCACTGTCATGCTCTGGGCCCTGGGAAACATTGAGTCCTGCATTCTTGTGGAGGTTACATGGACCACAAACCTAAACGTCGCTGCAGACTGAGTACATCCCTAATGTCAGTGGCCGCCTTCAGTAGGATAATGTGCCCTGCCACCCATTAAAAAATTGTTCATGAACAGTTTGAGGAACATGACAAAGAGTTCAAGGTTGCCTACAGTTTCATGATTTCATGCTCACTCACTTTTCTACCTTTCCTGTTATTTCACCTTCTACTTCAGTTGACTCCATTCTTAAAACTGACCCTAATCTTAAAGGAGCAATCTCAGTACTATATACCACTTCTTCTCACTTCACACTTTCACCCCAGATGATCTGCGTACCGCTTGGTCCGAAGACCTTGGCACAGGTATTAACCCTTTGGTTTGGCAGTTCATTCTGAAGAGAGTACACAAGTCATCTATCTATGCCCATCATGGGGTCTTACAATGCAAAGTGATTCATAGTGTTCACTGGCCCAAAAGTAAATTAGCCCGTATCTATCCTGGCACTGATTCAAACTGTGACAAATGCCACCTTGGACTAGCTGACCTCTATTTTTGTTTTGGAATTTCTCTCTGGATAAAGTCATTTTGGTCATTTTTATTGTGGTGTATCAGTAGCACACTGTATGTCTAGTTTTTTGAAAAAAAAAAAAAAAGTTTTTATGAATGTTCTTAATGTTGTTGGTTATTTGTTGCTGTTGCATTCACCCTCCTATTTTCGTATCAGTAATATTCCCACAATTGTTCACTTTATTATTTCAAATACTCTCTATTATACCAAATACTAACTTATTTTATGGTGCTCTTGAGGGTTTGTATGTTTATGGGTTTTTTTTTCTTTTGCTGAGAAAATTATACAAATAAGTCATAGATAAAGAGTTCAAGGTGTTGTCTTGCCCCTCACATTCCCCTGATCTCAGTTTGATTGAGCATCAGTGGGCTGTACTGGACAAAGTCACCCGATCCATGGAGGCCCCATCTCACATCTTATAGGATAAACTCAAAGGGCCACTAAAATTGGCAGAAAATATAATTTCTTAAGTGTGTTGCCTGTGCTGGATGTGTATTTATTTTCATTTAGAACATCAATCAAACACAATATGAGTTTTTGTATTGGCATAGGACTGTAAGTAGCTTTATTAGTAGTTAACTGACATTGCTGTCTATACAATGACACACAACCTCCTGGACCATCCCAGCAGTCCATGGCAACACAGTTTAGTAACACGACCAGTTTACGAAGTCTATCAAAACATATCTTTAGACGTCATTAGATTCAGTCTGACAGAGTGCTCTTAATACTACATTCATGAGTGTTCTTACTATAGCTTACCTTGTTTGTGCCATATGGCAGGGCTGCTGAGTGCGGCCCATTACAATACCCATACAAACATGACCATGCAGCACACACAGTACTCTCTGTCCTGCCCCAACGCCCATTCTGCTATCTCACACACACACACACACACACATACACACTCTGGCACTACACAATAACTAATCCAGGCTGAAGTGAATGAAGCATGGTGACAGGAACATAGCAACCAAACAAGCTCTCACACCAACATCACCACACATACATGCACACACACACACACACACACACACACACACACACAAGGTTTGGCAGCTCTGAGAGCCAAGGCTCTGGCATAAGGAGATTACTGCAGCTCCAGATACTGATGGATTAAACAGAGAAGAAAGAGTGAATGGGGTTAGATACTGAAAAGGTCCTTGCAGCCACCAAAGTTCAGACACCTGTTACACCCCCACCCTTACACACAAACCAGACCATTCTCTGAGTTTGTCCTCAATGTCTGAGAAAACAAAGCTTGATTACACTTTTAGCACTTTTAGCTAACCGTTCATATTAATTCACAAACTGTGTTGACTTAACGTGTTATTTCTTACATGTTCAGTGATGTTGCATAGATCTACATAGTAATATTCAATATTATACCTAATATGAAAAAGCAATAACACTTGCAAGATAGAAAATTAGTTCAGATATACAGTGGAGAGGCATTTCATATTCATATGTGCCCTTTTAGTCAAAAGTGATCACCCCTGCTTACAAGACATATTTTTTTTTAAATAAGAGAACAGAGAACACACTACTGCACATTTTAATGCACATATAATTATTACATGTACACATGATTATTAGCTGAAACAAAAAATAATAATAATAATAATAAAACATGTTAAAATATAGCCTGCACGAATGTTATGGACTGACCATATTTTAACATTTTAACAAAGATTTTATTTTCAATTTTTTCCCCATATGTTAAGCTCAGCAATTTGTATTTGCAGAATCATGCAATATTTAAGTTTCTGTGGATTTCTATTTCTAGATGTGAATAAGTATACAATTCAGAAATAAAGTACATACGCTCAGTCCATGTAATGTTTTCAGAATACAGTTAAGATTAAATATTTGGGAAAATTATTTCAGTTTAATTTTAAAAAGATCACATTAATAAAAATACACCCTCTCTGCTTGTTTATTAACAATTTGAAAAATAGCATGCAGCAAACACACTGTCTGCTAAAGCCTGAGTAGACTGATAAATCAACGAGACGATCAGTTACTTATGTGTGTTCCTAAACTCTTTTGAGAGATGATTGAACTGATAGTCTTGCTAGTGGAAATGTTGACATGATGCAAGTGATAAACTTAGCACACAAAATTTGTGTGTGAAAACAGTGAAGAACAATGTGATTTAAGCAAAAATTACATTCTCACGCTTTATATCAAGACGTATTTTGAATATGTGACTTTTTCTGTAACAGAATACATTTAGAGCAATGTGTTCATTGTACAATCCTCATTACTAGCGCGTGCAGTGTCCAGGTATTCATATCAAATAACTACGTGTAATGTGAAAAGGAAAAGTCCAACAGACATTCTGACTGGTCAACAATAATTCAATTTTGTATAGCAGTTTCTTGGATTAACATCTAATAGTACACATTTGATTTTTCTGATTATATTTAATGTTCATACTTGCATTCACAATTATTTTATATTATTGTATATTATATTATTGTTTTGGCAAGAATCAGTAGTACCATGTGATTAAAAGTGGATATATTATAATAAAGAAAGTGATAGCAACTCACATTTTAGCCATACTGTTAGATTAATATACATTCACACACACACAAACAAACATGTATCAGTTAAGACATCATAAAATGTCATAATATAAAACATAATATAAAATTGCAAATAATGAAAAGCAATTTACAAAGATGTTAGCTGAAATGTGCTGACTACAGTCAGGAAGCATCTCATATGCATATGTGCACTTAAGTATTTGAATGCTGCACTGCATTATTAATGTGTGTGTGTGTGTGTGTGTGTGTGTGTGTGTGAGTGTGAGTGTGTGGTGTTAAGCTGCTGAGGTCTTGAAGAGCTCTTTGATGTGTATCAGGGTTGTGCGTTTTTAAAGGGATTTTGCCAGTTGACAGCTGGGTGAATATGTGGAGGAATTGCGATGGCAGCGAGGCTGAAGAATGCTGGGAACAGGATTAGGATCATATTCTGCCAGTGGCTGCTGTCACTTCATCAATGGGCTCAGGTTCCTCAGAGACAGCTCCCCTTTACTGCGCAGCTAAAACCTTTAGTGGCTCCATAAAGAGGGTGAAGGGGGGGCTACGATTTTTGTTCTAGCTTTGCTGAGAGGGCGTTAAGTGAGGAGGTCAGAACGTGCCAGAAAGGAAATAAAATCTGGTCCTCTGTACCAGGTGAGTTAAACCAAACATGTCTAAAAGGAATCAGTTGAAAAAAAAATACCCAATTGTCCCACTTACCCTAAATATGGCTGGTTTGCCAAGACATGTTTAGAGTGTGAAATTTGCTTTATATACAGACAGTAACAAATTAGAGACAGCTCCCCTTTACTGCACAGCTAAAACCTTTGGTGGCTCCACAAAGAGATAGAAGAACTTCAATGCACAAGAACTGAACTATTACATAAGAACTGTTACTGGAATGGAACAGCATTCCAAACGTGATTCCCACAACTGGTATTTTTGATTACATTAACATGCCGCCCCAGAATTTAGGCATTAGGCATTTAATTGGACTGAAATCTGATGATTGTGAAGACCACAGCACTGATTTACATCATTTTCATATTTATCAAACCATGAGTGACCCTTCATGCCCTGTGGATGGAGGCATGGTCATCCCGGAAGGGACCCCTTCCATGATCTCATCATGGGATAATCATACAGAATAGCATCATACTGATATGTAGTGACCTTTCCCTGTAAAGGGGACCCTAAACATGCCAGCAAAATGTCCCCCACAGCACAACAGAGCCACCAACCATTCAAGCCTGTACTGTTCTTTTGGTGTAGGCTGCACTGAATCCTCAGATGTGCATTCTTCCTTGTAATAAGGGTTTATGCCCTACTATTATAAAGTAAAGTGGCCCCTTACAGTCATGTGTGAACACACCACAGCACACAGTGTGAACAATGTGAAATTCTATCTCTGCATTTAACCCATTCACCAAGTTAAGTAGTGGGTTGCCACCAACAGGGGGCACCCGGATAGCTGTGTGTCAGGACGGTCAATGGTACCTCAGTGGTGCCACCAACAGTCCTGGGATTCAAACCCATGGCCTTCTGATTGCAGGGGCAACTCCCTAATCACCATGCCACCAGTTGCCCCCTCCTTACTTGTGACTGTCAACATTCTCAGTCACCTGAGGAACAGCTGATATACTGTTTTCCTTGCGTATCACACTAAAACACACTCACTGAATGTGTTGCTTTCAACGTAATTTCCAATTTCTCTTTTGAAACACTAGTCAGTTGGTAAGGTATTGTGACTGAAGCCCCTGCCATCCCTATTATAATAATGAACCCTCTTTCAAAGCCACATAAATCTTTTTCTAATCATTTTGATACAATCTTTAGGTCAAGAGGCCCTCCTCAGCATTTTTAGAATGTTAATTCTAAAGTGTCCATTTGTCATGCATGAAAATGTAAAATCACCAGGCCACCAGCTGCCCTTACATTTGTGAAAATGCGTTTTTTATTTATGTCAGAAATAAAAAAAAAACACACATTTGTAAAAGACATTTGATGTTTTTCTGAAGAAATTCAGCGTGTCCCTATGGACGAAGTAGGCAGTCATCTAGGGTGGCCCTTTGGAAAGGGTGGCAAATGTAGCCCCTCATTTCGACCAAAACTTTTGTGACAGTTTTTCAAAGCCCTCCTCTCTCTACCTCAAATGAAACATTCTGGATTGAATCTTGGGGCTTCAAAATGTCACGCATCAGCCCAAACATCAGCATATAATTTACCTTTAACAGTTTTATAGTGATGATTTCAGTAATTAAATCTGACACAGAGCTGCAGCCACTGGTTTTAACTTCTGACAGAAGTATTTTCTGTTCTTGTATTTGTAGTCAGTGACATTTAAAGAACTTCAAGATATGCTTTTATTCCCACAAAGTTGGTTTCACACTTTGGAAATCTATTTGGTTCAATTCTTACTTACCAGCATAAATACCACAAATACCATAACTACACCCACATAAATACCACGGGAAAAATTCCTGGGTTAGGGTCGGGGTTACTTACAGGTCACTTCTCAGTTCATATGCTGTAACTCAGAGTGGAAATAACTAGGGGAACAAATAATACAGTGGTATCAGTCGTATCAGTCAATTGTGTACGATGACATTCACAGAGTGCAACATGGCCAGACTACCATTTGCTGTACATAACATTACGTTACAAAAAGCATACACATCTACAAACAGGCCGAATAATCTTACAGTATTCTAACAACAGCTTCATAATGAAGGAATAATGGGCATATTTAGTTGATTTTACTTGCCTAAATATCACTTATTGTAGCTTTCCATGTGTATTCCAGCCCAACTCCAGGGAAACAATACTTCCACTCCTCTGCTGCCCCCTGATTGCTTGGCACAGAGTTACATAATTCCAGGAATTACTGACAGACACTCTAAGGCTAAATCCTTCCGCACTCTTCTTCCTGAGAAGTGGATGAGACGGCCTCTATCTGAGCACTTCCTCTCAGTGACTTGGGCGCTAATCCTGACACGCACTGTCTGCATTTTTCTTTTTTTTCTCTCCCTGCTCCTTTACTGTACGTGTTTAAGCGCATTTGCAGAGCATTTATCTCCCCAATGTAAACCAATTTGGCTATAAGGGCCGCAGGGCTGGCGAACGGCGAGAAAGGAAAGAAAGGAAAAGCCTAACGTAGCAGAAGCTCAGTGGGGAAGACATGCAGCCGATAGCAAAAAAGAGAGTGGAACGGCGTGAGCAGAAAGGAGAAATCGTGTCCAGAGGGGTGTGATTTTGCCCCATACCCCCCCCCCCCCCAACACACACACACACACACACATTTCAGTGGGGATCAGAAGTGTGAAAGCGGCCCACCGAATTGTCGAGTCACAGAATCTTCTACAGTCATCATTATCGCCTAATCCTGCTGTACAGGGCCTAGCAGATGTGCTTTTCCAGCCTCAGTGGGGTGTGAAAGAGAGGCCGTGTGTGGATGAGGCAGACAGTGCATTCACATTTTTCTCTAAGGCGAGCAGCTAATCTTTGGACTCCTCCTTTACTTCACCTTTTCCAGTTAAATAGGCCACGGTGCGTGGAGATGCACAGATGATGTTGTCCTCTAAAACAGTGTATGTAACTTTTTATCATCCAGGAGGCAGAAGCCTTGCTGTGACGAATGTTATTACCCCCACCCACCCCCCACGCTCATGGCCACATTAGGACCTTGTGGCTCCAGAGGCCTTTTCAATGGTACATTAGGACGGAATGATCCTAGTTTAGGTGAAGGGATATCGCATTTAAAGTGTGTGTGCTTTCATCCCAGCAGGAAATGACTCTCGGGAGGTTTTATAAGGTTGTTCCTCATCTCCTGGGCCTGCTCTGAATGAGGCGCTCTGGTCACCAATGAGTCATGAAATGCTGTTTTTGTCTGAGCTGAAGTGGTTGGCTTTTTTTTGGGTGATATTTTTTGGCTGATGCTGCAGGTGCTGGCTCTATTGACAGGTTGAGAGAGGAACACATCATACTTCACACAAAAACCTCCATTGTACATATGCTGCCCATCAGAAGTTATGGGATTCATGTCCTTCTTTGTCATTTTCTAAATTTCTGAATTACTGCAGTGAGACTAATATGAACAAAAGTGAAGACAAATATTTGGCGGATATTACCATTTTAGCACTGGTGCTACAAGATCCTCAACAAGAAATTTTGCCAGGAACTATGGTTATACTTCGCTTATTTTATTTTTTATTTTAATTAATTGTTCAACAAGTGAAAGCAGTTTTCCTCAGTAAGCTGAAATCAGAATTGCAATGTAAAAAATAAAAAATGAGATGTAACTGTGATCTAAACATGTGGCCAAAATGAAAATTTTAAGATTACCGCTACTAGTTTTCACTATATGGTGTAATTAGTAGGGTTTAAGCTTCCATTACTTGTTAGCTGTATCAACCTTGTAGCTGGGTCTTTCCTGTTAATCTGTCCCATTCTTATGTTTTTCATAATTTTAGTGCTCTTTCCCAATAGTGACTATTCTATGCTGAACTATTAGGAATAGATACTGGCAAAGCTCAGGGACTATTTAAAAACGAGACGCAACGTAACTGCTGGTCATGTGACGATAACGAAACGAAACATATAATGTAATACTGTTGACGAATAAGAACGAGACTAAATGTGGTTTACAAAATCAAAACTATGCTAAAATGTCTCTCCATTTTCGTTGTGTAAAACAAGACGAGACGTTATTTCCTGTACGATAGGGAGAAAAAAAGTATCGGGACGCTCGGCCTTAGAGTTGAGCGGTGTTCCGTCCCAATACTTTTGTTCATTGAGAGGCACTGTGAATTAAATCTATCTAGAGTGGACAAAAGTATTGG
>JBBIGA010000106.1:6703325-6719366 GCA_037576975.1 Alestes dentex | reverse complement strand
TCTAAAAATGTAATTATTTAAATAAAATCAAATAGACGCAAATACCTAAAAATAAACTATGCCATGATTCATTTTTCGGAGTGTAGCTCTGGCATGGACTCCAAAAGAAGTCTAGGTATGCTGCGGTATCTGGCACGGTAGCAGCAAATCCTTTAAGTCCTATAAGATGTGAGGTTGGATGTCAATGGATCCGAAAAGTTTGTCCTGCACATCATGCAACAATGTTTAGGATGTGGTACGTATCAAAGAAACGTCGACATGAATCAAAGGTTTCTCAACAGAACATTGCCCAGAGCGTCACACTGCCTCCGCTGACTTACATACACCTTTTTAGCGTACGTGACTTACATACACTTGTATGTGCATCGCTTTCCCCAGGTAAGTGATGCACATACACTAATCTGTCCACATAATGTAAAAGAACATGATTCATCAGACCAGGCCACCTTCTCCCATTCCTCCACTGTCTGGTTCTGATGCTCATGTGCTCATTGCAGGCACTTCTGACCGTGGACAAGGGTCACTCCACCTGATCTGCTGCTACACAGTGAAGCAAGGTGTGATGTTCTGTGTGTTCTGACACTTTTCTAACAGAGCCTGCATTAATTGTTTCAGCTATTTGTGCTACTCATGACCTTGTCGCCAGTTCACCAGCTGTCTTTCGGTAGGGACCTCTGCATACTGGTAACACCGCACAGGCCCTGCCGTTTCGGAGATTATCTAGCCTTCACAATCTGGCCAAAGTTGCTGAAGTCCTTACGTTTGCCCACTTTTCCTGTTTCTGTCACATCAGCTTCAAGAACTGAATTTTCATTTGCTGCCTAATATATTCCAGGTGCCAATGGACTGAGAAAATCAATGTTATTCACTTTCCCTGTCAGTGGTTTTAATGTTGTAGTTGACCGTGTATATGTAAATGACCTCTGTTCTAATTGGTTGCCCTCTGTTTTGCATCATTCTGAAAACAGCACAGGCTGAAACGCTTCTTCTAAGTTTGGCAAGAATGGGTGGAGCCAAACTGGAATGTTTGTGACCTGACAAAAACAGTCAATTCAAAATAGGCTATTTTGCTGCGTAAATCAGTATACTTACTACATATAAAGAGGAATTCATTTAACATTTAGCAGTAACATTTACACACTAGTCTCTTTGTTTATGTTTTTTTGTGATATGAAACCTTTAGCGTTAATTGTACACAGCTTTTTGGACATAAAATAGATGATATTTCACAAGCCATGTTCATAAACATTTATTTAATTGCCAAGCGTCAAGGGTTTACTCCAGCACTGGGAGAATGTGACTTGTGAGTCTCAGTGGTCAGATGCTGGCAGCATAAATGGTGTCCCGACTAGCTAGGAGGAACTGACAGTGACTAGGAGAAAGACTGAGCATAAAAAGTAATACACAGTTTTTCAGATTACTTTTATGTCATCATTTCAAAAGAATGTTTGGCATTCATTGCCTTTGTTTTGTCACACTTGTTTTAGGTAAGCGGTGGTGTCTGGTACAGCGCCAAGAGCCTAGGACGAAATATGGTCATGTAGCTGATTCACAATTTGGTCATAAACAACGAACTCTCTTGAGTCTCATAATTTCGGCATCAGCACTTACCAACAGAAGCCCCCAAAACTCGTTGTCTCATCAGTTAGATATTTTTGTCGGCAAATTCATGTAAATGACGCTTTCCCCTCACCCTCGGATGTTCACCAGTTCTGCTCACATATGGGCACAATCCGACATTACATGGACTTCGCACTAGGGGGCTGGAAGAGTAAAGTCTGATTAATGTCCGGTCCGAATGACTTGGACAATTCCGTTTTCACATACCGCTCCTCCTTCTGGGTTTCAGTGTATGTATAAAATGGGGCTATACAGCATCAGAAACAACCAAACACAGTTAAAGATGATTTACTCTTTCAGGGCCCGATGTACAAACCCTTTTGTGTCAGTTTCAAATTTGTAAACCTTATACAGTAGTTAGCTAAATGATGGTGTCCTAATTAAATGTATGGGTTGTAGGTAAGTGGGTAGGACTGTCACTTCACAGCGAGAAGGTCCTGGGTCTATACCAGACTAGCGACCTGTCTTGGGAGGTTCTCTGCCTTTGTCACCCTGTGAGCACTGGGATAGGCTTCAGCACCCCCTGCAACCCTGGCTAAGGATATGTGGCTCAGATAACGGACGGATTATGGGCACTACTCTAGTCATGCATTTGATGGAGGCTGCACAAAACATGGCCAAGTAGTGTGGCTGATTACACATTCCACTTGATTTGTGAACATCTGACCAGCATTTTCTTTGGGCTTCTAAAACCAGATCTACATTTGTGCTAACGTCTCAGTGGGTGTGTGGTGTAACAATTGCAGCAGATGCTAACTGGTGGGCTGTAATCTTTCATTACTAGATAGCTACATTGGCCTCATAGAAAGACTTTGGACGCCAAGCATGTCTTGGCTGACTGAGCACAGTTGTGGTGAGAGAAAACTGTGTTTAGCAAAGTTTCAGTTTAAAGTTTCCCACAAGCACCAGGGTAAAATTCTCTAGTTTTGTAAGTTATCAAGATTGGCAGTAGATCAGACTAAGCTACGGACAGTTTTCAGAGCACGTTTTCAGGCTGTGGATGTGTGCCCAAAAGCGTAGCCCTCCATCTGAAGCAGTGTGCCAGAGAGAAGATTAGAAAACCTCAGAGGGCTACAATGCCTTCTTTGGTCAGCGCTGCCTCAGTGAGTGCCGCTAAAGCTTGACCTTCTGTCTCACTCTTGACCGAATACTGTGGCACTGTGGCACTCTGGCGGGAGGGGGGAGACGGCCCTGACCACACAAGGATTGGTGCAGTGAGGAGAAAAGCAGCATCTGATACTCTCTACTGAAGCAGAATGCAGAGTGCACAAAAAAAGCTTGCTGTCGCATATATTATTATTTATTTGCTATCTTATACACAGTACTAACTTTCTGATGATAATAACATATTTAAAACATATTTTAAATATTATAACTAGACACCAACGTCTATTTTTAGACACATTTGACATTAGTTATTTATCGTAAAATAACTTGAACTATTTGGAAACAAGATGTTATTAAACAATATACAGTATGATATACTGAAATGAATTATCTACAATCATTTTTTTTTGTGTGTCATGGCTCTGCCTCAAAGCTTGAATCACACTTTCGAAGTCAGTGGAATTCTGGATGTTTGTTTTATTTATCACCATATCCTTTATGTTTTCTCTGTCATTAAAGAATCAACAACAGCTCTGCACATCATTCTGAAGGTCGTCTGGCTTCAAGCCAGCCAGCCAGGCCATTCCAAGACGCCTGACTCGGCAAGGTGGCATCGTTATCCTCATCCCTCGTGGGTTCCTTTCACCACCACCTAGAACGACACTCGGATGGACCGTGAATGGGGTGGTGGCGCCTAGGATACTTGCCTCTGGACCAAGAGGTCATGAGTTTGAACCCTACCTTCAGTACACCACCACCGAGTTCCTGAGCAAGACCCTTAACCCTAAGTTGCTCCAGGGAGACTGTCCCCTGCAGTTAGGGAATGGAAGTCGCTTTGGATAAAAGCGTCTGCTAAATGCTGTAAATGTAAATGACCCCACCCCTTCACCTAACTTCCACATGTAAATAAGTTGGCCCTCAGCTTAGCCAGCCTGTTTTCCTACCCCTACAAACTTTCAGGAACTCCCACGCACTGATATACTCCACCCAAGGGGGAGAACGACAGCAGGAGGGGGTAAATATTCACACAATGAAAGGGGGATGTTATCCCAAATAAACCCCACCAAAACAGAAACATACTCCCAGGCTTGACCGACTACTGCCCCCCATCAGCCAAGCCAAACATGAGGCTGATTTCAACACCCAAAACCCCCCCCCAAAAAACATATAAATAAACAACCCACAACCAATAGCCCCTCAGGCAGGGGTCCATGCTGCACTTCCCTTCACCAGCTCCGCAGACCAGCCTTCCTGCCGTAATCATGCTGGAACTCGTACCCCGGTTCTCTCCCCATGTTCCAGCAGCTACTGGGTATGGCTTGGTCTGACCATGAAGCCCAGACTGACCATTTCCCATTTCAGATTAATTCATTCACTACACAAATCATTTATGTCAAAAAGGGTCACGGGGAAACACCCTGGACAGGTTGTATGTTCATCGCAGTTGTCGGCAAACATATTTTGTGCAATAACTTTTGGTGGACATCTGGTTCCCACCACAATTGCTGTGAACAATTCTTATTCTGCCTATTTTGCATAAAACCCCTCTGAAAGACTTTAACTTTATCTTAACAATTCAGCTACACAGTCAGAAATAGTGGAATTTAAAAACCAACTGAAAATTTAATTACATTTGATTACATCCACTCTAGATTGATAAAATGTCTATATTTTATAGTTACTGTGTTTAGAGGTTTAGTAAGTTGGTCTTTAATTATTAAAAAAAGATCTGGACACTGTGATCGTCAGTTGAGAACAGAAACCAACAGCCCCAACACACTTACAGATGTTAACAATGATGCCTGGGTGTGGTACGCCTGTCCCATGAAGTCCGCAGTGCAGGTTTGGTTGGATGTGTGTCTACAGTTCAAGGATAAATGCACCAAGTCCCTTTTTGTCATGTCTCTGTGATTGTTTCATTCACTGGAAACCTGACTTGTATCTGAAACGTCCATTTTTCCCCAAATTCCAGCACAGTGGAATTCATTTCTGTGTGTCCAGGGCAATGTAGTAACCAAGACTAGAGTCCACAATGACATAAGACTCACTCAAACACACCCACAGTTACAGCTGAGCAAATGAGTTTGCTGTCTGACCAGTATTTCTACACTCTGCTGGTGTTTCATAAGCAGAATTTTATTTTGCCAGGTGTTACACATTCAACAAGTCACAAAACAAGCCAACACGCTTAGCTATTAGCCAGGGCTGTTCGGTTCCAGAAGTTCTGGAGTCAGCTCTGATGCTGCTGGACAGGAATCAATAGGGCCAAGAGATTATTCAACACAATCTTAATTCCTAAACCCCAGAAATAAAATGGGACATTTAGTAAAAATAAGTAAAATATGAAATACATTTCACTCTAAATAACACTTGCTGGTTAACGTGGCGATTAGGTGAGATGTTTTAGAACTGGCATTGTTGTTTGATTGCAAACTAATTTTCTATTACAAATTTGGCATTTTATTTTGTCGTTCACTTTGTCTAAAGTAAAATACAGCTGTCGTATCAACATAGAGTGACAGTGAAAACAGAATATCGCGCATTCCATGTGTCTCAAACTATTCCTGAACATTTATTGCAGTGTGGCAGTTTCCTGCTGGAAAGTGGCTGCTGCCATTTAGAGATGCCATGAAGGGGTGTATTTGGAGTTTAGGTAAATGGTATGTGTCAAAGTCACATCCACATAAATGCGGGACGTAAAGTTTCCCAACAGAGCTTGCCCAGAGCATCACACCGCCTGCTGACTTGCCTTTTTCCCCCCTAGTGCATGCTGCTGCCATCACTTCCCCAAATAAGTGATGCACACACACACAGCCATCCATATGATGTTGAAGAAAGCATTTACTATCATAGCCAGCATGAACTTTTTCAGCCATTTGTGCTACAGTAGCTTTTCTGGATCAAACCAGATGGGTTGGCCTTCCCTTGTGAAACAGTATGCAGCGTGAATCAATGAGCCTTCAGTGCCAATGATCCTGTCGCTGCTTCACCACTTTTTGTAGGTACTAACCACTATATACCAGGAACACCCCACAACACCTGCTGTCTGGGAGATACTTCGACCCGGTCGTCTGGCCATCACAACAGAGTAGCGGCTGATAGGGATACATATACAATATTATTTAACAATGATATACAATAACATAACTACTATTTTTCAAAACAAAAAAGACACTAGAGCTTTATTGAATAAACAACTAAAGCACTTTTTTTTAAAGAAACCGTTCAGCAAAAAACTATTTTTCTTTCAATTCTCACCTACCAGATGTTTAATGTTTAATGCCCAAATGTAGCTTTTTTCCTTTAGAATAAGAGCTATGAGACTAATGTAGCAAACATAAGTCAATACTCAATATGTATATGGTTTTTGTGACAATTAACATCATAAATTTGGAGGAATCTGATCCAAGGTCAGTCCTCCACACACCACCTTAATCGAGATCTTGTTTTTAATGAAGCACTGCATTTTACGCGATTTGATGACGCTTTCCATTTTAACTGGAAAGTAGGAATTTCCGAGTTACTAGTAAGAAATTACCAACCCTGATTTCAAAATCCAAAATCCACCTGGGGAGCGGTGTTTGGGGACGTTACCTTGCTCAAGGGTACCTATGTAGCGCCACTAGCAGGCCTGGGATTTGAACCCACAACCTTCTGATCACAGGTGCAATTCCCTAAACACTGGGCCACCAGCTGCTCTGGGCCGTGGGTGGACGTGGTGTGTGGGCTTCTCTCATGAATCCAGGTTAATGGAGTATGTGGGTGCTGTGTGTGGCTGTGGGCCTCCTCGCTTGGTGGGTTACGAGTGGCCTTGGTGGATGAGTTGACTACAGGCCTCATCAAGTGGGCGTGGCCGGCCCCCAAGGCGAGTTCTGTGATGGGACTTGCTAGGAGCTACACATGGTTGCTGGGCCCTCTCATCGGATGGGCGCTTCCTGAGAGATCAGTGTTTCCCTGGGTGGCCGGTTTGTGTAGACTCACGCGTCGGTGAGGTGTTCGGGGGGCCCCTGGCCTCGCCGGTGTGGACTGTGTATGTATCTTGGTAAAACCTGTATTTCCAGTCTGTGTCCTCTGAAAGGACTGTAGCCTGCCTGTTCTAGCCCGTGTGATGCCAGACATATGTTTGAACCTTGTCTGTGTCTCTAAATACTGATGTCCATTTGTTTCCCATCCTATTTTCTCTGTGCTGCATGAGCCAGTGCTCCATATCCCAGCTCCCGCCTGTGAGGCCCATTTTCCACACCCCACACATCACGTGCCACATACGTTTATGTGAATTTGATTCTAAGTAATTCTGGACCACTGCTATCGATTCATTCATCATAAAACGTTCTCACAGTTTTAATAAGACACTGATGAGTTAAAGGTCACAGCGAAAGTGATTCTCACTACTGAGCAATACACAGCTGAGCTCTCCCTGAAGATCATCATTAACTTTCCGCGGTGAGGCAATCAATTAGGAATTGCCAAAACACGTCTCAGCTTTCATTCTGAAAGCAAAGCAAAGAGCAAAGTTAACCTTTATTTTGAAGAGATGTGGTGTTCGTAGGTTTAATTGCTGTTGATACAGAAAAGCAGGCTGTCATTTCACAGCGCTCTCTGATTAGCCTTCATGTTTTATTGAGGTGGACTGAGGGCTGATGTGCTATAAGTGCTTATTCTGACTCCAGTTGCTCTCTGTCAAACTGATGTGTTTTCAGCCATACATTATTCAGCTGCAAAAACAAATCTGCTCATGTTGTGAAGGAAACCGGGTCCCAGCGGACTGATCACGAAGTAAAATGCTTGGATTCAAACAGCTGTAAAGCAGTAACTCGTGAATCCGGACTATTGTGTTTACTTGTACAATACTGGGTTACGAGTCACGGCACAAAAATCCAGCCTGCAAAGCATCAAAGAAACAAAAATGACAAAGCACTAAAAATATTTCAAATATTTCAAAATGTTACAAACACACCAAACAATGAACGTGCAAAAATGCAATCAGAGTAAGCAAAGAACAAATGACCCTAATAACAACTTGGGAAAGAAATATAAAATATGTTGGGGAGATGGAATATGCAATGATAGTGCCAACATGGAAGAGCATTTCAGCCACAGGCGGTGGCAAGAGGGCACTGCAAGCATTTCTCGAATCTGTTATCAAGTAGATATACCGCATTACAGTGCGTGATATAACTGTAAAAGAATGAGTAAGATGTTAATGATGTAATGAGGTCTTTTTATATTCTGTTGATGTGTATTATTGTGAGGGTTGATGTTTGTGGTAGTAACAGACCAAGAGGTTTATTGTGTATTTTATTCTTAGAGGCAATATGAATTTTGTAAATCTGCATTACATTACATTCATTTGACAGGCGCTTTTATCCAAAGCGACTTCTAACAGGAGGAAACACACAAGTGTCAAGACAGTGTGAGAACCAAAGGAGAGTACCAAGTGCCAAAATATTTATGTAAGAGCAATGCAACAGATGTTGCACAAAGTTTTGTCAAGTTCGAACCTACACATCACAAGATACTGGCAGGCATTACCTGGAGATGTGAGCAAATGTAGAAAAGTGTAAGCAATCCCGATTTCAAAATTTTAGCTTAGTTTTTGAGGCACTGAAATATGTCAGTTGGGGCAAAAAAATTGCAATGTGATAAGAAAGCAGTGTTGTCAAATGCTGTGAACCTTCATGTCGTGTCAGGACTGGTATAGGGGCTTTGATATCGTTGAGCACAAAGCAGTGAGTTAGAAATTTAAAAATGACAAAAAACTGCAAACCTAAAGAAGCAAAGGTTGGACACCAAACATGTGTTTGGTGATCAATTACATGTGCTGCAGTCTTATAATGGTTGTTTTATTTAATAAGATTTACAGTTAAAAAAAAATGCACTTTCTTGTCAAGTCATTCAGTTTAATCACCACTTTTACAACCGCACCCACATTTTAACTGTTTGTTCCACTGTCACCTGTAAAGCCAGAGTAAATGTTTTAATAAACAAACATCTTCATCTGCAACACAACTGATTTTATATTATTGAAAACAGTGATTGCACACTTTTAAGAGTGAGTACAAAGCAGTTTGAACAATGCATCCGTGACCTGGGAACAGACCTTCGACCCTGGCAACCTCTCCTGGGGAGCTCCACGTGTGTGTTCAGCCATTCCTCTGAGATGTGGCCTTACACTAGAATCAAGCTAGAGTCTGTAACCCAAGCAGAGAACAACAGCAGTAAAGAACAGGACACCTCAAACACTGCGTTCACCGCAGCAGGCCTCTTGGCTTTGTGCTGTGAAGGTTCCTGGGTGGTCAGTGCTGGTCAGCAGCCCGTCCGCAGGGAGCAGCCTCTCCTGGGGAGCTCCATGTGGAGTTTAGGACCTGTCTTGAATGCCTCACTGTATCGATGCACAGTTTGTGTCAGTCATCCTATAGCCCTTCATCAGGGATCAGTTTCTGATGACAAGGACCACCGCTAGTAGGACATTTTTGGTTAAAGTAAAGACTTCAACAACACTTTAAGCTTGATGTATCTGTATCCACTCCCCAAATAATATCTAGACGGCAGCCACTGTTATGAATGAGGTCGAGGGTGGCTGATAAATTGAGCAGCAACAGTAACTGTAAACCTACAAAGTGTACGCTATATGGACAAAACTATTGGGACATACCTCTTAATCATTGAAATCAGGTGCTTCAATCATACCCATTGCCACAGATGCATAAAATCAAGCACCTCCCCAAAACATTTTGCACATCGCCATGCTTCCAAATTTGTGGACACAGACTGAGGAAGACCCTTTTCTGTTCCAGCATGACTGTGCCCCAGTGCACAAAGCAAGGTCCATAAAGACACGGCTAGATGAGCACCCATCCAACACCTTTGGGATGAACAGGAACGGAGATTGTGAGCCAGGGCTTCTCGTCCAACATCAGTGTTTGACTTCATAAATGCTCTACAGAATGAATGGACACAAATTCTCACATAAACTCCACAAAATCTCGTGGAAAGCCTTCAAGAAGAGTGGAAGCTGTTATAGCAGCAAAGGGGGGGCCGACTCCATATTAAAGTCTATGTATTTGAATGCAATGTCATTAAAGTCCCTGTTGGTGTAATGCTGAGACATCCCAAAACTTTTATCCATATAGTGCATAAGGTTGGTTTTACTGCTAAGATGGAAAGGGAGTGTGATGTTTGCGTTATTTTATGCACTAACTGTTTATAGCCATGTGTTTCACAGAGCTGAATGGACACATTCGTGCCCTGTAACTAAGTTTACGTGATGTAGTGCGATATGATAAAGTAAAATATCACAGGACTTGTTCTGACTGGTCTAAAGGGATGACATTCTGTAAAGTTACATTACAAACTTTAACAATATCAATTAGAATTATGCATTTCATACTTTTATTCATGGTTAGCTTTAGATTTTACATTGTGCTGGTAAAAATTCCATGTGACCTTGAGTGAATTTAATATGTGTGATTACAACTCACTTTTTTGCCATATGATATAATAAATAATAAAAAAAAACTTCTTCATGTACCATCATAGAATAAACTCATCGGAATTAATTGCGTCATTACAACTGTGTTGGTTAGAGTTACTACATAATTTCAGTTTCAAATGCTACTGGTGTCAAATGACAATCGGGAAGTAAATAAATAAAGAAAGAAAAAAACATTAGAGAACTTTAGCTATGACAGAACATTAGCTATGCTTGTTTGAGCAGAGCATGGAAAAGAAAATTTAGCTTAATTAAGTTTAATGAACATTTTAAAATGGAGCGCAGTGTAACAAAGTTTGTGCTTATAAAAGACTAGAGAGGGAAAAATGATGCCAGAATGTGAAAGAAAATATTCTACTCCTCTTATAGGATACCATACCTTAAAAAAAAAAGGCTAAAAAATGGACAAAACAAATAGGTCATTTTGTATGGACACATGTATGTCATACAGTGCCAGAAACCGCATAAGAAAGTCTGTTCGACACGGTTTGAGGTGTGTGCTGATTTAGGAATGCAGTGTCTTAGTGGGCTACACGTTAAGTTTCCGCTGCTTGAAAGCTGCTTTAAACCCACAGCTCAAGTGCAAAACTAAAGAAGCTCCAAACCTCTTGTCCTGACTGATCAAAACACATGGGATAAGACTGAGTATGACTTCTGGATCATTCAGAAACCAAATGTAAAACTCTGGAGATATAAGTGTGCATCGTGGCATGAACCTATCAGCTCTTCTAGTGATGTTTTGAGGAAACCTAAGTGTAGCGAAGCCAAGAGGGAGGACAACAAATGGTGGCTTGGCAGACCTTTGATAAGTGTGAGGAGTGGGAGCGTGTTTAAGAAGTGTGTAGTGCTGGACATGTGTAGGAAGGGGGCTGTCATGGTGTGTATGAAGGACATGTCGTCAAACATAAAGTAAACGAACACTGAGCCTGTACAGAAACGCGGCTGTACACAACCAGAGGAGTTCCCAAGAGAAATCTTGCAGACACACGGCTGAACTGATGGCTAACACAGTCAAACACATTCTGCTGTGTTACAACAAAGTGCAACAGAGAAAAGTGTGTGCGTGTGTGTGGGTTTGGGGGTGTGTGTGTGTGTGGGGGGGGTTCTGCTGTGTGAATTATGCTAACTGTTTTTATAGCCCTCCAGTTAGCAGAATGCACACAGAATGATTAAACCATCACACAAGATGTGTCTTAAAAACCTAAACATGTACCAGCATACCCAAAAATCACCATGACTGCTAATTTCAGTTTTTTTACCACTGCACTGCACTTTTGCCTATTTTTTCAAAATTCAAGATTTAAGATTCCCTATTTGTCACAAGTATAGTTATACAAGTACGACATGCAGTGAAATGTATCCTGAACCGCTCCTGTTTTGCGACTGTGCAATATTATAAAATATGTATGAAGTTTACATTTAAAAACAAATTTAAATAAGAGTCAAACAACGCAAACAAAGAACACAAGTTAATGGTAAAATATGGAAGCTAAATTTGAGTGTTTTAAGTTGTGAGTGACAGATTTACATATGTACAATGTGCAAGTGGGATATTAAAGTGGACTGTGCCGTATTAGCACTGCAATGTAACAGAAGTAAGGACCTGTACAGCAGCATGTAATGTAAAAATAAATAATGTACAGTTATGGAATACGACAGATATGAAATGACAAGGAATATGATATGACACCCTGAGGTGCTGTATCAGTCCCTTAAGGTAATACTATGAGGGGAGAGAGGTATGGAGACGAACGGCCTGAGACTCGTCTTGAGTCTCTCTGTTTTGGCCATGATCTGTTTCATAGATAACAGTGTGTCATAAAGTGTCAGAAACCACATAAAGAAGTATGTTACTTAACAGCTTAACATGGATGGAGCAAGTGTGTTTTATTTAGGCATTCGTTTTGCACAGTGCTCATTACTGAGGTATGAGCTTCCATTACTTGTTAGTCTCTTAAGTATAAAGCTACTAGTGAATGTTTTCAGACTCCCACTTTTAAAAAAAGAGATGAAACCATTACAGACTTCTTTTGTCACCCAGGGCCACCTACATGGAGAGACACCTGTCAGAGAATACCACCCCCACCCTTTCCTCCACCAACATACATTCAGAGCACACCCAGGTCAAGGATCGGCCCGAAATAGGATACACCTGCCTGTTGTATCCATACCTCACCAGGCTCTGATCGCACACCACTTTCTATATCTGTTTGCTATTTACTGCAGATGATACTCGAAGCACATTAAACCAGCCAGAGAGGGAATGCGCTTCTCTGAAGCAGGAAGTGTGAAGTATGAAGAAGGACGTATGAAGGCGAGGCATCTGGCTGCAGTTCATTCTCAAACTAGTTTTACTCGCGCCAAACAACCCCATTTATTTTTTCAGTTCGATGTGTTTAACTCTAATGATCTAACGTGTATTCAGTACAGTTCATTATATCATAGCCTTTAAAGGCTATCAGAAAAACGAAGTTTATCAGAAAAACTACATTTAAAAAAGTCAAAGTGGCCCATTTTGTCACCACAGCACAGCACACAGTGTGAAATTCTTTCTCTGCATTTGACCCATTCACCGAGTGCAGCAGTGGCCAGCCAGGAACACAGCGCCTGGGGGGACAGTGTGGGGAGGGTACCTTGCTCGAGGTTACCTCAGTGGTGCCACTGTGAGTCCTGGGATTCAAACCCACAACGTACTGATCACAGGCACAACTCCCTAACCACCAAGCCACCAGCTGCCCTTTACTTAAATTCTCTTCAGTTTCTTGAAAGAAGTGTTTTATGTAGTGTGCAAGCACAGTTAAACATTCACTCTCTGGTCTATACAATCCACATACAGTGGTGCTTAAGAGCTTGGGAACCCTTCAGAATTTTCTGCATACATACGACCAAAAACATCATCAGGGCAGCTAAAGTCCTAAAAGTAGAATAAAGGAAACCCAATTAAGACAAAACTATTATAAATATACATTTATTTACTGAGGAGGATGATCCAATATTACATATCTGAGAGTGGCAAAAGTATGTGAATCTTCGCGTTTTCTATCTGGTGTGACCCCCTTGTTCAGCAGTAACTGCAGTTAAATGTTTCACATGACGGTTGATCAGTCCAGCACGTCGCCTTGGAGGAATAAGCCCATAGCTTCATACAGAACAGCTCTAAATCTTTATGATGGTGGTGAGTTTCCTTACCATTCCAAAACATTAACTTTATCCTTGTTTAAATATTCTTTAGTAGAACAACGTTAGATTTGAGATTCAGTTCAGACAGATGTCCTGACATTTTCCTTTAAAATTCTTAATTTTACCCCTTAAAATGACCTTAATTTTGATCTTAATTTCCCGTACAGGAAATGAAGGAAAATTATGGGGAAAAGGGCACAGATTAAGGCTGATTAAGGGGTAAAACTACTGAATTTTCCCCTTAAATTTTCACATCTGCCCCTTAAATAACAGCACCTCCTGAATTAACACCTTACATTTAAGATGAAGGGGTTTCACGCTCATGCCTTAAATCCAAATTCAAGGGCAAATTAAGGGGACGGTTTCACAAATTAACAGCCACTTAATTCAAATAAAGCACTTTGGTGTATTTTCAGGGGTAAATTAAGGGAGGGTTAAGCACATTTTTAGTACATTGTGTTTCCTAGTGAATTCATGAGTCATTGCTCCATCAGTGATGGCAAGCGGTCCTGGCCCAAATGCAGCAAAACAGGTCCAAATCATGATGATACTATTTCATAGATGGGATGAGGTTCTTCTGCTGGAATGCAGTCTTTCCCTTGCTCCAAACATAACACTTTCCATTTATACCAAATACTTTTATTTTGGTCTCATCCATCCACAAAACATTCTTCCAGTAGTCTTCTGGCTTGTCCACATGATCTTTAGCAAACTATATATGGGCAACATTTTTTTTTTGTTCAGTGTTCTTCTGACAGTGGACTCATGAACATCAATGTTAATCTCTGTGACAGAGGCCTTTGGATGGTTAGAAGCATCTCTAGGTTCCTTTTTTTCTCAGGAACACACTTCACTCTTGGACTGATCTCTGGTGGTCGATCGCTTCTGGGGAGGGTAACAATGGTTTTGAATTTCCTCCATTTGTCCAGTCTGTCTATGTACTGGTGGAGCAAAACTCTTCAGAGATGATTTTTTTGAACCCGATGAACATCCTCAGAAATGTCCTTTGTTCGTGCCACGATACACTTTATGGGTTATGAAGACTGGATTTTGACAGATCCCTGTTCTTTTATTAAAAAAACAGTTTCATCACACTGACTAAAAACGCCAGAATCTAATTTCATCGCCAATTTAACTGCTAATCCTAAAGATTTTTTATTCACCGAAATGAAAGAAATGAAAGAAAGTACTTCATCAGACTTGATGTTTCTTTGACTACTCGTTAGCTGCATTAGTCTTGTAGCTCAAGCACAAAACTACAGAATCAAATATGGCTTTGCTAAAAAAACCCAAAAAAAACCCCAAAACATTTGGGGTAAAGAGCAAACTGTGCCAATTTTACTAAATGTTTAATTTACTAAGTCAGAGTGGGGAAAATGGAGTTATGTAGGGTTATAACTCCAGGTACTTTTTTCCTTCTCTATGAGATCCATATAACAAAAGAAGTGTGCATATATTTTTATATGACCTCTGTTCAGCTCTAATCAGCTGGCCTGTATGGGGCCTTTTTTAAAAAGCAGTCCTTATTAAACCGTGCAGGACAAAATATATGCAACTGCAATTTTCCGACATTACCTGAACTTCATTCAAAACGAGCTTCTGTTCAGTTTCCCTTTAGGGACCTGCCAATCAAGGCTGATATTTCAGATGTTAACTGATGAAGCAACTTTGCTTGTCACCTACTGTGCAATGAAAGAAGGTTGGATTACATAACATAAAAAACAGATGAGTCATTAACCACATTGTAAGACGGCATTCAGGAAGTCAGTGGAAGCCACTTCAGGCCGATCTGAGGGAAGATGCGAACGATGAATGTGACTGATTAGCTCATTCTGAACCCTCGAGGTTTTCCAAATGGAAATGCTACTCACACTAAAGCCCAGTGGATAGGAGCCAGTTCCTACCAGCTGAACTCTCTGGGTAGTTTAAATGGAGAAGACTACTGTGTATGCGAAGAATGTTTACGAAGACAAAGCTCGCTAATGATTAAAACAGCACTCCTCGCCGCTCTCTGTAGTGCTCTTAGAGATACGGATGAGGACCTCCAAGTCCTACTGGTCTGTCAGCAGTTAAACCTCTGCTAGACTGCAGATATACTTGAAGTGCACTAGCCAATGTTTGCACCTTAGTAATAATTCAGGGAAAGTTACCCCCCAGCCTAAATGCAGTCAATCAGCCAGTACAGGTTTGGCATCGAAGGCTTGCTTATTTCATCCTGCCCTGTTGGAGTTGCCACGTCTCACAACCTGCACACTCAGAACAAATAAGAATTGCAGGTATTTTATTTTTTCGACATGACGACACCTGATCGGCCTACATAGGTGCCTACTTAGAAGACACCGGGCCGGTTCAAGATGAAGAATGGTGTTGCCTTGGGGGTCAGCGAGAGTAGCTGGTAGCAGTGGATGAATTCATAATGAAATATACTTACAATCCTTGCATTAAAAAAAAGATACAAAGAAAACAAAATACTGTTTTTATACAATAAACTTAATGTGTCTATTATTGCGCAATGTGATTGTTGCATATAAATATGGGATAGGAAATATTCACCCTCTACCTTTTCACACACACACACACACACACACACACACACACACACACACACACACACACACACATGCACACACACACACACACAC
>JBBIGA010000106.1:6681352-6703225 GCA_037576975.1 Alestes dentex | reverse complement strand
ACACAACCCTCTGCATTTATCCGGACTTGGGACTGGCACAAGGAATCACTGGCTTGTGACCTCTTATGGTTGCATTATACTTTATACTTTATCATATACTTTAACTTTATCAGTATATATAAGCCTGCTGCTAGAGAGCCAGTGTTTGTTTTTTGTTTTTTTTGTATTTTAACAAATTTTCAAAACGGCAAATTTGTTCGACCTTGTACAGAAAAGATCTTAAAGTCTGTTATATTTATCTCCGCGTAAGTTTAGATCTAACTTGAGAGCTAAATAGTCTGGTCTTAACAAACAGAATGAAAACACAGCAGGACGTTCACTCCAGTTCAGACTGTAACACCATAACTCTCTAGAAAGAGCCCCTTATACTTATGTTTAAATGTAAAATACCTTTATATACTCAAAAAAGTCACTATGATTATGATTTATTATTAGCAGTAGTAGTACAGGTAGTGGTAATAGTTGTACTAATAATAGCAGTAATAGAGGCAGTAGTGGTAGTGGTGGTAACAGAAGTAGCAGTGATGGTGGTGGAAGTAATAGTGCAGTAGAGGTGGTAGTATTAGTGGATGTAATAATGAATAAAGATAATAATAGGGATAGCAGTATAAAGAAAATCTGCACATTTATTGATAAACTGTATCTAGAAATATCCAAATGGGCAACCACCAAATAAATGTGCATTAGTAACCCTACAATATAATGCAAGGGTATTTACTACACAGCTTTATTTTACCAATGCAACAATGCCTATAACGGTTCTGTCAAACTATTCTTTCAATTCTAGGAACCACACGGGTGGTACACTCCCTGGAGCAGCAGACAGTTGTCTGTGATGTATTCCAGAGTTAGAAATCCAACACCAGCTTATGGCAAAGAGAAAGAAAACATGTATAGCACTGTTCAGGAAAAGCATGCCAGCCTTTGGGCCACAGAGTTCTTGGGGCAAATAAATGACACTTTCTCTAAAACATCAATCAATGATCTTGGCACCTCAGCAGTTTGGAGAAATCTACACCCACACGCCGAAGATCCTCCACTGCACTCCATTCAAAAAGTTATCCTCACAGCCCCTGGGTTCAAAGCCCGTCCACCAACATCCCTTTCTCTCAGCTGAAAAGAATCCTTGCCTCGACACATTTTTGCGTAATGGTGCTGCCCTCTGAACTCTGCGCCTGATGAGGGCTTGGTTTTTCCGCTTTCTGAAGGAGTTATGAGAGAGATTATCACTCGCGCGACAATAGCGTCTCTCAGTAAGTGTGGCGGTGTGGAGGAGAAGGCCCTGGAGTTTATCTCGGCCTGCATCAGTGTCCACCCCGCACACACACTCGCTCATTCATTAGCAGTGACAATCCTCACAGTAAGAGTGTCAGGAAGGAGGGATGACCCTCGCCTCCTGTCTGAGTCACCAGACGATGATGCACTATAGTTGAAACTCACAAAGCACATGCACTGATGGACAATTTTCAGACAACTTGAGCTCCTTTCAAATTTCAGACAAATGTTTGAATTTTACTGTAACTTTTAACTATTTTTAAACGTTTTGCTTGTGTAGTAGATTAAACAAACACATGTGAGGTTTCTGTTAACATGCAACTAAGATTTTGGGTACATTCTGCAGTTTCAAAACTATTCTTAAAAAGCAAAAAATGTATAGCGATGCATGTCAGAAGAACACGGCTCTGGGTGAAGAAGCAGGATAGCAAGGAGAATTTCCCCTTCAGTCTGTCCTGACATCAGAGAGGCCTGTAGTAACAGAACCCCACTCCACACTACGTACACACAGTACATACGACTACATACAATAGCGGTCAGCAAAGAGTTGGTTTGAAGCGGCAGAAATAGAACAAGCATTAGCAGCATTAATAGTGGAAAAAACAAAACAAAACAATTTTTTTTTTTTTATAAATACGCCCAAAAGTATCCAGACACCTTATCTAATACGTTCAGCCACTTCAAGGTGTACTCACTGGCAGAACTGTTCAATGCATGCATAAAACTAGGTGTATTAGAACAAGGAATCCAATAAAACATGCAGCGCAAGGATACTCCACAATGAGTCTTGGGAACTACTGGATGTGCAGTTGTAAAGGTGACTGGACACGTTTAATTATGAGGACATTCATCCAAGGGGCTTTACCAGTTCAAATAAATAAGCCATGTGACCTTACGTTTGAAAAGTTTCCAATTCTTGACGAAGAATTAGAAACATTAATGTTATTAGAAATGTAAGTCTCAGAAGAGTGAACTGTCTTTCAAACTGAACTGCAAGTCAATTCTGTGCTGACAATTCAATCAGGACTTGAATGACTAAAAACTCTTAATGGTCTATTTTGATTAAACTACGGGCCAAGTCCTGTCCGATCTACTACTAATCTACAGAGCAAAGAGCATAATCACAGTTAAAATATAAAATGTACTGGCAGTTCAAATTACGATGCCAACTGTTGACCAAGGAATGGGCCTGAGCTATTGATCCCTGTAATAAGAACAATGTTGTGCATCAAAATATTTATGACGCAGAACACGGATGTGTTAAAACTGTGATGTCACTCAAGCTTCTTGCCCTGGGTGCCTCTGTCCACCTGTTTGTGTTTGTTTTTGTAAGTGTGTTTGAAGCTGATTTCAAAGAGAGAGGGAGAAAACAAAGGCAAAGGTAGCTCCAGCCAGTCTGCTTCTGAAACAGCTGATACAACTGAAGCTCCTAACGTGACTTGATTCTTCTGCCATAGACAGGGCAGCTCTAAGCAGACCACACAAGAACAGTCTGCCTGTCTGAATAGATTCAAACCTTTATAGCGCATCATTTAAGGTCAGACATTTTCGTTCTCCTTGTTTATTTTTCCAAGAGTTTGTTTCTTACTTAGTCTTTTAAAGCTCTCGTGAGAGACCATTTCCAAACCAGCAGAGATGAAAGCGGTTAAATTCCTATATAATGCATCTTCCCAAAGAAGCAAGGACTTTGAAGAGAGCTTCTACAGATCAGTCAGGTTAATGCCAAACTATACAAAAAAAAAAAAACAACTACTTTTCCTTTCACCTCCTAATTATCCTCATCAACATCTCCTTTACAGTGTTTTGATCTGCAAAATAATGAGTAAACACGAGAAGCTTCCAAATTCACATACTTCAGAAGTTCAGCCGGGATGTTCCACTCAATTTCATGTGCAAATAAGTCTTCTGATTGCGGAACAGAGGTGGACGTCAACGAACGGCGTTTCACCTGACTGGGTCAATGAGTTTTCAAAGTGGTAAAAACATCCAAACGGAAAACAATTAACTAATAAAAATCACTTCATTTATTTAAGCCAGTGCATTTTTGTCCATCTGATGGATTCTCAACGCACAAAGCTAAATCTTTGTTTAATGATGGCACCTTAAAAAAAACAAAAAAAAAAACAAGCCTTCCAGCAAATCGGAGCTATTCATCAAACTGTGTGCGCAAAAACAGGGGCCAACTCTCCCAAGCGCAACCCCATGTACCCTTACAGGCTAATCTATGTTTGATGATCTTTTTGGTCCCAAATTAGTATCAAGGCCGGACAGCCATCCCTAAATAAAATGCAGAAACTCTCCTTCTCATCGGGAGTGCACTGCCTAGTTCTAGTGAAATGGAAGACATGTTTCCCCCCCCTTTGTTCTCCCCATCTCTTTTTCCGCTGTAAGCCAGTCCTAATGGATCTTTGACCTGCTAGGGAGAAGTCTAGTGGAAAAGGATACGCAATGTGTTCTCAAGAATAAAGACAAGTGCGGCAGACTTCCATTGAAGGATTAATTCAATGTAAACTCTCCTCAAAAAGGCCAATGAGTCTCATCCAATACTCTTATCAGATTATAGAGAGACACTCAATTCATCCGCAGCTATAAAGAGCCTCTCTACCCCTCTTTGAGCTGTGTGTGGGCTGTGTGTGGCTATTGTTCTGCCTAGACTCAAATAGGAAATCGGCTCTGCCTGTTCCTTCTTAAAGGATTCGTCTGATAAAATAAAGGCACACAATTTTCCCCTTAGCCCAAATGTACTTTAGCAACCAAGTTATGTTTGGTGTACCAGGCTTTCTTTGAACCACTTAGCAACCAAAAAAAAAGGTGGAAAAAAGCTTCAAAATGGCTACTACAGCTATTGAACATACCTCTGTCCATGTTATACAGTGTCGGACAGCACATGTGCAAGTCTATTACGATTATTCAACTATTTCATAAGGTAAGCATGTAGTCACTACTACACTAATAAACTTGCAGCTCCAGTGCAACATAAGAAAGCACACTTCAGACACCAGACTAGGCTAACTAGGCTGATCAACCACATTTACCACCGTATACCACATATACCACCACATAGTAAGCCAAAACAAAAGTTTGTATTCTAAATGTTTCCTCTTTAATTTAGAGATGGAGCTACAAGGTTAACATTGTTGACAGACACTAGAAGCCACCCACATCATTTCTGTAAAAAACAGAAAACCTCTTTCAAACCTCTCAAACCTCATCAAGCTCCTAACAAAGGTGGGACAAACAGTTTAGGCCGCTATGACAGACTGTGAGCCATAAAAATAAACAAAACCTTAGTGCTAGAGGCAGCCAATCCACACAAGCCCACAGTTGGTATTCACAACGTAGCTGAAAGGAGGACTGAGCTCGGATCAGAGTCCACCGTACTTTCACAAAAAATGGTTCTACAACAGCACTACTACGACTGTGACAACAGACCCTAAAACAACAGCCGAAAGGGTTTGGATCACAGTTAGCCACACTGTATCCTACACCACATCAAAGAGTCTGTGCTGCCTTAATGAAGAGCTGAATGCTGTTTGAGGGGATGCGTGCTGAGGATGCATTCATAAATATTTAAGTGACTACTGTTTTCTAGTGGTTGTTAGTAATGTAGCTCCAGCACTAAACTAAAGAAGCAAAATCTGGACTTTACACATTGGCTGATCAATTACGTCCGATGTAAATTTGATGTTTCGCCAAACTAAGTCCTCAGAATCCTGAAAATAATCTCTCTTTCCTGCCCCTGTAGGAGTGAAAGGCTTCTACTGTGTAGTGCTACAAACACTGTACGGCCACCAAGCAAAGTGTCTTATAACACTGTAGCATCCCAGAAGCTCAGCTTATGTAGCTTTGTCCTTGAGTGTCCGGCGTGCCTGCAGTATCGCTGCAGTAGTGTCAGCTTTCACCATGGGAAGACACTTCACCCACAGAATGAAGGCGAGATGTGTGCGGCCATTTCGATTAGCATTAGGAGATAAAACACACACAAACTGCTTCATAAAGCCTGTCCGAACCCCAGCCCCCCTCGAAGAGATAAGCATTCTCAGCCCTGAAGATTAGGCACATCCTTAAATACATGTCAGCCACCTGAGGGAACGCAATACTGGCTGCCACACAAGGACAGCTCCTTCACACACTTACGTATATACACTCTTACGAACAGTGTGTCTCATTGTAAAGAGTGAAAAACAACTTTTCCTCTCAAAAGAACACAACAGCATTTACACTGTGGAATACCCAAACAAAGAAAACAAAAACATATATAGTTAAGTGTTTTGGACACATTGCCACATTGAAATATTCCGTAAAATGTTTGACTACATTTACTTTCAAAACATACTACGAAATAATCCCAGCAGAAGTACTGTTAGTATAAAATGTTCTAAAAATAGCACAACTCACCAGTGAGCAGCATCTAACATTTAATTTTATCCTGTTGCTATTCTTCTTTAAATTACATTTGCATTTATATAGATTTGAAAATGACAATATCTAAAAAACATGTTTATTATACATGAAGTTTGTTCTAGTGTGTCAAACTGGTAGGCCTTCGTATGGTTCAGTACCCATGACGTAGCTCTCAGTTTCAAAAAGGTTGGTGATCCCTGGTATAGAAAAAGCAACAGGTTTTGTCTAAATATATACAATATAGTTTTAAATACTTAATTGTCTAAATACATACATTATTTTTTGTTTAAAGCACACAATGAAACTCTTAAGATCCAAAGGCTTAAATATTTGAACGCTGATGACTACTGACATCACAACCTTGGGATAAAAGGTGTGGTCTTTGGCATTATCCCCAAGGTGAAGCTTTTGGGAGTTCGGCCCTTTGGTTTTTTCAGATTGTGCCATTTTTTCTTGGTTTCTATTAATATGTTAAAGTTGTTCTAAAACCAGAACACACAATGGTAATCGAAAAACAAATAAATAGCGAAGTGTCCCCACATTCTGACAGGCAACGTGGCTATAGTTAACTGCTACTTAAAACAGCCTGGAAACAGTTCCAGTACAAAATGTCTCTGTGACAAATCTATGAATGTCTTTTCATAAGCATGCTGGCAATAGTCCCAAATGTTTGTGTGAGAACTACATAGGCCATGACAGTACTAAGAGGTGAAGCCCAAAACAAAAATAACTCAGACGCCATGGGTGCAAATACATGTCTCATGTCACTTTAATGACGACTGGCTGCAGGCTATGAGGATTATCACATTTAAATGGATTCCTCACATTCCTAAGTCATCAGTTGAAGGCTTAACGGATCGCAAAACTTTCCCAGGAGGTACTTCATTCTCATCTCCAAAACTTCCAGCGCTAGCAGTACGCTGCCCTCTACTGTTACCAGCACCACCCACAGCTAGGTGTGGGTAACAGGCGTGTTACACTGCATTAGCACCTTGTCCTGTCAAGACTTAAAGGTGGTGCTTCGACGGCATTCATTTTGGAATGTTACAGTTAATTGCAATTGATAAAAAATGTTTAATCATTTATGTGCTACTATCTGTGAACAAAGTATTACCATACTATTAATACATTGTTTTGTCTCGGTGTGAACAGTTCCTTCAGACACAATTGTGTCAGTGTATTTTGGTTGGATGGGGTGGGGAGTGGAATTACAATGATTTGATGATTTTCTGACAAAATCCGAATAACCAAACGAAGTACACTGTGAGGTCAAACATTTGCATCCATACTAGCCAATCTATTGACAATAACCTTTTCATCTGTGACATGTGAGGTCACTGTATGACTGTGCTCCTGTTTTTCTGACTAGAGTATCAAAATGTATTCTGTGTGCTGTACTGGTTTTATGTACTTTGTGACCGTAATAATGAGTATTGTCAAGCGCACCAATTGCATTAATGTAAATGATGCTCTGTTGCACACTATCATTCAGAAGTCTGGAAACATGTACAGTGGCTATAGAAAAGAATCACCAGCTTCAAAATATTCTTTTTTTTTTTTGCTTTGCAGCCTGAAATGAAGATAAACACACACACACAAAAAACATTTTTTTTCTAGCTATATATACTCAATGTAATGTATGACATCCAAGGGACAGATATAGCAACAGTTAAAAACAGAATCACTGAGATAGATAATGGTTCACCCTCCTGTGTCAGTACTGTTGGCATACTTCTCTACCAACTTTGCACATCTAGACTGTCCAGTATATGCCCAGTCTTCTTTACAAAACTGTTCAAGCTCAATCAAATTAGATGGTAACTGTTGGTAAACTGAAATCTTCAAGTCATTCCACAGATTTTCAACAGGGGTAAGTCTCGATTCTGACTGGGCCACACCTTTTTCTCCCTCAGTCAGTTCTGCTCTGTGCTTTGGTTCATTCTCATGTTGGAAAGAGAACCTTCTTCCCACTGACAACTTTCTGGCAAAGGGCAGCAGGTCTTTCTCAGGAATTTGACATTTCTTTGCCCCATCAGTTTTTGCTTTAATCCTGACAAGTGCCCCAGTACCTGCTGTAGAGAAACATCCCCACAACAAGTGGCAGCCACCTCCACGCTTCACTGCAGGTATGGTGCTCTTTGGATGGTGAGTTGTATTGGCTCTCTGCCAGATGTACCATTTGGTGTACAGTTTTGGTCTCACCTGATAATAACATCTTTTTCCACCTGGCTTCAGTCTTCAATGAAACTTTTTTTTGCAAAACTCTGTTAAGTCTTTATGTGTCCTTTCTTGAGGAGTGGCATTTTTCTTGCAACCCTCCCAAACAAGCCACATTTGTGGAGCACTTGTGATACTGCCAGTCCCACACAATTATCACTCTTTGCAAAAAATTCCTGTGATTGCTTTAAAGTTGCCAGTTTCCTCCTCACTCTTCCATCTAGTCTGGAGGGACTCAGTGATTGTTTTTTAATTTTCTTCTGAGCCCATATCTTGCACTTGCACTTAAAACCGCAGTAGGTAAATATAGCTGGAATATTTTTGTTGTGTGCGTCTTTATATCAGGCTGCACAGCAACAAACTGAATATTCTGAAGCGGCTGATTCCTTCCTATACCAACTGTCGAACCCATTTGCAGATGAATAGGCCTATATAATTAAAGTGTATCAGGTAAACATATAAATATAATCCTAACATACTAATCTTGTGCAACGTCACACATCTGAAATAACTGACAAGAAGCTGTTGTAAAAGTTTGCTGTGAATAAAATCAATAACCAAAATGCCTCATATTTCAAAAGAGGGGATTAAAAAAGCTAGATAAGTTGACAAAAACCACTAAACTATTTAAAAGTGTGTTAGTTATCACCCAAATTCTTGTTGTAAGGTGATGAGGGTGTTATTGTATTTAGCATATAATTAATGTGAGAGATTACAAACGTTTGAACGGTAGTGGAAATTGACTCCAGCCCTTCTATGAACCTGACCAGACTTACCAGTCTCTCCTTGAACACCATGTGCCTGAGCCATTTGAAGTCCAGTGATTTGAAGGCAGAGAAGACAAACAAGGATCTTTTCTCGTAGCGGTCAGGCTTCTGGATGGCCCCCTCTGGGTAGGTGATGCGCATGGTGGTCTTAGAGCCTACATCCTTTTCAAAGCCCCTCACAGGAGCTTCGTTCAACCTGCACATACACATGAATTATACAAAAACACTTTCGCTATTCAGTGGGTAATACTGCCTAAGGGTAGGTTACCTGTCTGTCAGGAACATCGTGACACTTCAAGACACAACACAAGACAACTAATGGGTCATTCCATTCCAATTCACCTCAACCTCCCAGTTAATGTTATGGATTTTAAGGAAAAATCATGTGAAGACATCTATTACAATAAAGAACATACGATAGTATGCATTTACATTTCAAAACTGACCACATTTTCACATTCATTTCTTAGTCCAGTTTCAAACATATCCTGTAGGCTGCAACTGTGTAGTAACAGTCAGACAGAATTCTTCATTCATAAATATCAAATCTATTGCTTTTTTAAATAGCATGATTAGATCAAATGTGGCGGCAGCAGCCTTACTATAGAGAGTGAGTGCAGTTACCTGCCTTGCATATTTACTAGGGATGCACCGAAAATTCGGCCACCGGAATTTTTGGGCCAAAAATTTTCGGTTTCAGCCGATTTTTTTTTTTTAACACGACCGAAACAGTGATGACGCAATGATGACGCAACCACAACGCGTTTGTCCCAACGTCGGGATTCATTTATCATATAAAATCAAAACATTTTCTTCTGCACTCCAAGGGCAGCTGGTGGTCTAGTGGTTAGGGCGCTCGCCCTGTGATCAGAACGTCCCGGGTTCGATTCCCAAGACCCCTGAGCAAATGTAAATAATTTCAGCCATCTTGCTCTTAGGTAGAGTAAAATATTTCATTTCAAATTTTATTTTATATTGTGCATTGTCTGAATGCTAAATGAATATTTTCATAGTTTTGTAACAGATTTATGCTTTTAGTAATTTAATAATAATAATTTCTTTCGGTTTTCGGCCAAGTGTTTCCTCATTTTCAGTTTTGTTTGGTCCAAAAAAATCATTTCGGTGCATCCCCAATATTTACCTTCTTATATTACAGCACAAACAGCTCAAAATGAGAAATAATACACTGGACCAGTGCTGTGTGTTTTGATCAGAATTCAGCAAATTCCAATCATGCATGCCTGGGTTTTATAACCACATATAGTCGCTGTCTGGCGGAAACCTTGTAACTCCACTTTTGGTCTTTGTTGTTCTTTTTCATAAATTGATACTATTGGTCAGTCTCCACGTGGGTCTATAAAATGTAGAAATTATTAACCAATGAAAAGTGTTGAAAATAGTTATACCAATTTTGATGACACAGTATTCATTTATTTAGAATATACATAGTTTTTTATGCCGTTTTGGACATATGAGGTTTCGGCCCGACAGCGACGATATATTAAAAGAAAAATTCCAAGTTGCATTACACACATAAAAGTAACTTGCATGGCTTACCTTACGACCACATCATGCTCATCAATTTTGGATCCCAAGGATTTGTTGGAGAGAATGCCTCCATTCCCGACAATGACACACCTTTTACAGCTCAAACTGTGAAGGACAAAAAGAGGATGAGAAGCCAGAAAAAGCGAAATACGAAGCAAGCTGGTTGACATCTGATGCTTGAGCATTTACAAACCTGTGCTGCTTTTAAAGGGACATTCTTCTGAGATCTGTTCCCTAACTTCATAGCGTTAGATAAGATTTTTTTTCTATTTAAACATAGCATCTGACACTTCACAACAAACAAACTAATGGAAATGATCCAAAATATTTGGAATAAAATCTCTTTATAATAAAAGTTAAGGGTTCTGTAAAGCCTTCCGTAAAGTTAGCATTTCAGAGCTACATTTTTTTTGTTTGTGTTTTTGGACGGCTACAATAGATGGAGTGTGGAAACTGGGGAGTGAATGGTATGTTTTGAAACTTGGACAAAGTCATTAATTCACTCTCTGAGCAAGTCTTATTAGGAATAAGGTGCAAAGTTTCAGGGCATTTGCTCGTACCTGTCCAGTTCAGATCCCAGTCCATAGTTCTTCGTCATGGCTAAAATTACATCAATGACCTTTTCTGTGGACACACAACAATAAATATTTAGACACATATTCAGACACACAAACACACAAATGATACCTGAGCGATCTTATCCTAGTAGTTAAAATAGAAGGGTCCAGTGATAGTTCAGCAAAATAATAAATAATTAGATAGATAAATAGACAGATAAACAAATAGATAACTAAATAAATAAGCAAATCAAGAAATCAGATTTCGTGTCTGAAATCTGACCGTTACTTTTGCCCTGGGGCTATGAGACTTTATGTATCTAATTTAATATCTAAGCAATGAAAACGTATGCCTCAAATAATGTAACATTCTACCCCACCAATGCAAGCTTATACCCCTAACAACACCTAAATCATCACATACATGCCTCAAACCATGTTGAGTTGTTAAGTATCTCTAATACACCTGCAATGTGCTTTTTGACAGCGTATGATAGTGTTATCTATAATGGACAAATGTTCAGACAACATTCAGGCCTCAAGCCGTCGGCTGCTACTGTTTATCAGCTTGATGTACTTTCACCCATGTAATGAATGGAGAATGTGCAAATGTGACTTCTTGCAAAACTATTCCATTGAGTCACCAAGGAAAAAAAAACGGTCACCATGCTGGAAGACTCCCTGTACATTCTCAGACCATCAAAAACGGAGACAATTCTAAACAGTTCCGTTGATAATCCTTCAGACGTGTCTGAAATCTGACCGCTCAGTGTTTGGAGCATCTTTTGCTTTATATTTTTAAAAGCAAAACCACAATACACTCTACTGTGGATATGGCTCATTATGAAATTATTTTTAAATAAATATGTTGGCAGAAGACATGCACTATTGTGGTACAATTTTGCATTCCGACAAGCAGGTAAACATTTAGGGTTTTGGTACCCCATAGCGTTTACCAGCAATAAATGAAAGGATAACAATAAGAATGTCTAACAATTGTGTCTTTAAAATGTTTACATTATTATGAACCTAAAGAGTCTCGTGATAAGCTCCGAAGGACATTTGCCAGTGGCCTTTTCTACATGTGGGAGCTCACTGGTTGCATTTACTCAGTTTACTCAGAATTGTGATGAATTTGTACTTTGAAATGACATCAGTTGTACTTCTAGTCAGAAATGTGAGGTCATTAAAGTGCATTTTACTCAGTTCTACTTTAGTTGCTCACCTTTGATTCCTTCTTTTTTGGATTTCATTTAATTCTGTTTCGTGGGTTAAACTCATGGACCTCTGTTGCTAATCCTAACCCTAACTCTCACTCTGGAGCTTTAACACTTTCAGCCCAAAAAAATTAAAAATGAAAAGAACTAAAACAAAAGCTGGCCATACTGCAGCAGTCCTATAGGGCAACCAGCACTTTTCAACCTGCTACTTTTGTATTTCAACCTGGTGCTTCATCTGTACATACAACTTCATTTGAGTAAAAATACATTTGAGGCTACTCTATCTCTGGCCTCTGAAAGGGTAGTTGGCAGGCATGTGCTGAAGGGTTATAGTTTCTATTTAAATTAAGAATTGTTTTGGACATTAATAAAAATGTGCAACTTCTTACTGGGTTTAAATCATTATCATTATGTACAATCTCTTATTATTATGTGCAACAGTCTTATTTGGGGGCTAAATAATTTCATTATGTGCATTATCCTATTATGTGCAGTAGTCTTACCATGTGAGATATCACTTCAGTATTATTTTATACTTATTTCTATTACATGCAATAACATACTCCTAACCACTGTATGTGTTACTAGTAATTCACTTAACTATAAGTAACTTATCTATAGTATTTATACTATTTATAGTATATAGTATTTATAGTATTTTATGTGTCTTCGAATATAGTGTATTTTCTGTAGAGATTTTATGTATAGACTTTATATTTCATATTGTTCTTGTCTCTGTGTGGATGTGCAGTCGTAACATAAGCAATTTCCTCCAGAGTCAATAGTTTTCTGATTCGGATTGACTTCATTCCTCAAATGTACCAAATACTAGTTCGGAGACAGGAAAACTGGAATAGCCACATTAAACCAGTTGTTTGGGGGGGGGTTTCTATTGCTGACCAAGACCAAGTTCTCTCTCTCATACACACACCCACACACACACCCCCACACACCCCCCCCCCCCACACACACACATTCACTTTAATCAGACTTGACTGGGATGACTGCCTTCTCCACTGAGCCAAACAGGGAGTATTATCTACTGTATTTCATCACAGCATGGATCTTAACTCATGGCCATGAGTGACATACTGATTTAGGAAGCATTTAAAACTGTATGAAGATCAAGGCCCAAAGGTTCATGTTAGCTGTAAGTCCTTCACAGAAGATCCGTCAACATCCAGGAACCTCAATCAAAGTCAAAGCCAAGCCGAATCTCCAGCAACGCAGTATGGCCATCTGGAGCAAAGAGGACGGCCTTCACACAGTCTGAATGCCAGAGACTCAGGCGGTATATACTCAATAAGCACAAAAAAATAAGTTTTTTTTCCAGGTACCTTTTAATCACACAAAATAAATAAATGAACTGAAATGAAATTAAACAAACAAACAAACAAACAAGACCTGGAAGAAAGACATTTTACTAATGCACTTTAAAGTAAGCTGAAATGTTCAGGACCTTATGTTATGGATCTTAGAGTTAAGATTGTCTTAACTTACAGAGGAAAAAAAAAATAGAAAATTCACTTTAACGCATGCTCTCCCATAGCCGCTGTGCATGTCCCCAACACTTTCTGACAAAGCTTATTTTGTCGCTACCACATTTAGAAAGAGCAATAAGTACAGCAAGCTGTGTCCTGCAAGCCCAGTATCCAGCCAGGGCGCAAACAAGCAGCAGCCTTACACAGCACAGCAAAGGCCAAGAGCAGCCTGTTGGCCTAAATGAGGATTAGGAGCCGCCGTTCGGGGAGATTCTGCTGATCAGGACCTCACTGCCATGCCACAGGTGGGAAAGCACAGGATGCAGATGACGACCAGAGCTGTGCGCACAATCAGCCTCAGCTTACTGGTTTCCTGGCGCTGGCAGGTGCTGTGCGCGAGCACCATCCGCCTGTCCATCATGCAGTTTTTCACACTCATATGTGCAAACCTACTCTGCTTCATGAAGACTTGCTGTAGTGTCAATAAAGAATTTTGTATTTGTATTCTTTTTATGCCTTAGTGGCCCCCCAGCATTTACTCCCCAGGACATTTCAAACCAAACCAATGTCCCAAAGCCAGGCAATTATACTGGACTGTAAGACAGTATTAAACTTAGTATAAAACAGCAAAACTACAAAAAGGGCAAAAACACCCAGCACAGCACATCATCCACTTCCATCTCAGTGTCACTGACTGATGCTGAATTGCCTACTGACCAGATATTACTTGGTAGTACTATGGTAATCTTTTTCCATTAATTGGGAGGGCTCATAAATTGTGCAGTAACAAATGGATCACAGTCATTAATTGTGAACCTACAAAGCACATCTAGGCGTTTCTCATAAGGCGGCCAACAAGCCTGACTACAAGGTCGTCCGGCCTAATAAAATTGGCAAGGACCGGAGATTATGAGTTTTTAACAAGCTTCACATTTTGTATTTGGCACCCTAAATACATATAGGTATGTTTTAAAACTGAAACTACTATGCATCACTGAACAGCTCGATGTCTTTAATCAGTTTAAAAGACACATGGAATTAATTAAGCAGGTTTCTAAAATCCCAGGAACGGATACAGGAGACAGCTTTGCGATCAGAGCTCTTTCAACACCTTTCCCCTAATGGGCAGAATTTACAGCCTCTGATACTCTGAGGAAGAATGAGTCAGATTCTTTAGTCACTTTGCATAGTCTGCTTCGGTGTAAATACCTGGGATATGATCTGAAATTTGCAATGTGCTAGGGACTCTCTGCATATACTCTCTGCCCTCTCATCCCATTCAGACACACATTAGACTACTGGTTCACTACATCAACAAGGATGGAGTGTTGACCTCAAGACATGCTACTTGACGAAATAAGCTGACGGTGTCGGCACAAGCAATGACAGTGGAATAACAAAGTCAGCACATTAAAGCTGAGCCAGCTCTGCCCATCAGTAAGTAGCTTATTTTCTTCTTCCATTGAATAATAATTCTGAAAGAATAAATGTGATTTTTTTTTTAATTTGAACTTTCACCTATGAATTTAAATCAAGAAAAGTGTTTTTACACTTTGTTTTAATAACGTGTGGGCTATACTTCTACTGCTTAAATATTTAATGAGCTTAGTGTGTGTTAGTGCGTAAATGAGTGAGAGTTTATGAGGTCCTCTTAGTGTTAATGATCTGACAGACCATGACAAAAAGTGAACATGATAGATTATCACACCGAATTGTTCTTTTCTATTTAAGAGAAATATGAACTGCAAGAGAGCTGTGAGTGTTTTCTTTTAGTCTTTTAGCTAAAAGAAGCAACATGGTTTCAGCACAGACTGAGCTTGGACTACCCACTCATCAGCTCTTTACCGAGTCTCCAACCAGGTGGGGTTCCAGGAAAAAACAAACAAACCAACATATATGTATACATACATATCTGTATACATATCTATATATACATATCTATCTCTCTCTCTCTCTCTCTCTCATATATATATATATGGGAAAAAAATTGAGACCACTGCTAAAATGTTCAGTGTCTCAGGTTTTATCTTCTACAGGTGCAAGCATTGAACTGAACAGCTTCGCTTTGGTTTGTAAGAACTGCTTTTAAAGCCAACATCCAAATAAGAGAAATGATGCAGTGTTTACAGAACTTGAATAATTTAAAGAAAACAAATCTCTTGTTCACTCTTACACAAAATGGCAATAATGACATTTGATGAACTTCTAGTAGTGTTTTGCCATCCAACTTGTCACATTGTAAGAGGAGAGTGTTGATTACAGCAGTGTTTTTATACTTTTCCTCATTAAATAAGATTTGATTCAGGTGATCACTAACCACTCCCTCATAAAGCAGAATGAGGTGCTTGTGTAGGAATTTAACAGACGCTGGCATGAAATGGCTGTCATACTTATAGAGATGCGGATTCAAAAATAGTGGTCTCTGATTTTTTTTCCAGAGCTGTATGTACACTCAGTTCTAGAGCAGGAGGAAGCCACACCCCAGGTTCGGGGTTCATTTAAGAAGTCTCTGTGACAAGGTGCCTATGTGGTATGTTTTAAAATCAGGGAATAAAACTAAGCCCCACTCTCTGTTTAACAGCAACATTCTGTGGTGGACAGAGAATGAGACTGAGCTTGGAAAACACAGGAGTACCCCAACAGCAAACAGTGATCCTGCTTCAGACGAACTCCTGTTTATTGTCTCTCTCTCATGGATCCCCACTTCCAGCCATCTTTCATAGACCATGATAAGATGGAGGAAATCAAACGGATGCAGGGCTGCTTTCTCGCACTTAGCTGTGAAAACCACAGAACAACCTGACAGATGCAAAAACCAGCACGGAAACAATAATGAAACCAACAAAATAAAAGTCTTTCGCAAGCACTCTGAAGAAGACATCATCTATTCCCCAGTCACAAAATGAAAAAAATCAAAGCCAAACTATGGCTTTAAACAAACGTCCTCAAACTAAACAACCTTGTGAAGAAATACCTCTGTACACTTGCAACCAGTGCTCCCTCTGAGCGAGTTTTCAATGTGGCTGGGAAAACTGCTACCTGCCAGAGAGCCTTTAAGCCTGAAACAGTAGACTTCCGTTTCTTTTGAGAAACATGTACAGAACTGCTTTATGTAACAGTGATTTTTACATTTAAATAAATGTAAGGAGTTTATACAGAGCTTTCTTTCTTTCATGTCAAGGATCACAGTAAGAAAATATATCAAAGAATGACCCATTTTCTAATTAATAAGTCAATTTTACTGAACATTTTTTTAATGAAAGTTTTCCATGCAAAAGTCAAAGCTCTGTATGCTGAAATATGACAGGGCTCTCACTCTAAGAGCCAGACACAAGTGAGCAGCCAGGTGTGTGACAGAGGCACAAAAGCAGGAGAGTGTAAAAAAAAAATGTCAGATGGACCAATGAATGAATAAATAAATACATACATACATAAATAGACACAGATTTATTTTTTTGCTGGAAACAACCAAAGGCAGATATTCAGTCTGAGGTAAAGGTGAACTTATTTTACACTGTGGTTGAGCAGCAGTTCTGTTTAATTCCAAGTTGGACATGAGTGATAATAGATTCCGATTTATATCCTGATATTTCCTGCTGTTTGGACAATAACAATATGAAACCATGATATATAAAGAAACAATTAGCACATCACCATCACTTTCTTCTACAGCTGCTTTTCTTGTTTGTTGCTACTTCTTCATACATTCTCAATTCTTCACTCATTCGCAATTTGCCCTTTGGCTTTAAAGAAGCTGGTCAGTGAAGATAATAGTTTTTGCTGTAGCTAATGAAGGCAGTTTTTACCCTATAAAAGAAAGATTTTAATTTAAAAAGTGACAGCAAGTTTTTGAAGCAAATTCTATCATTATGGTAAGTATTTTATTCACTACAAGCCAACTGTAAATGAGCTGCAAGTTTTAGAATTGCATTGCCTGCAAAATGCACATAAAGGTCAATGGAAACCTCACTAACTCTAATCCTGTTTTGTCCACATATGAGCCAGTTCCTGTTGGGAGTGGGCAGATTAGCTGTGCTGACAGTCTATTGGCTGTGGAGCATGAAGGAACAACATGAGGGTGATAAAACAGACTAGGACATTTTGCGTCCTCTGGGCTCTACCCTGCTAGATCACATAATCATGCAACCCCCAACTAGGTACTCCATGATATCTGGATTTAAATAATACCACACATTACATCAGATGTCGTGGCTGGCTGCAATAATTAGGACATACAGAGTTGCAAAAGCAGCAGGGAGAGTGGATTACAGGAAATAAAATTAACCCAAATGAAAAATTAGCCTTAATAATCTGCATTAAATCTAAATGGTGCTAAAGAGGCAGGAAACTGTCATTAGTGCTATAGCTGGTGTTTCCTGGTTTGGAAGTGTGAAACAGAAGAACTCTGTTACTGTACCTTGCGATTTTAGGCCGAAGGGAGGTGGATAAGTGCCTATCTTCGACAGGCGTTTAAAATTTGGATCGAGGAACATGGGGGCTGGCTTTGTGAACCTGCAAACAGAAAAGAAGAAAAACGAAAATAAAAACAAGAGAGAGAAAACACATACATTAAAACAAGTAAAGGAAATGGCTTCAAGCAAAAAAAAAAAACAAAAAAAAAAAAACACATCTACGTCAGCCAACATGAGACAGCAGGCGAGAGAGGGAGATGTATTGATAAAAACTGGAATACTTTAGGAGATTATGTGTGTTGGATTACAGATAATCCACTGGCTGTCTGTGTTTTTGTCAGTAAATGAGAGATTGACCCAGCCTTGCCTCAAACTAGGAGACTAAACACACTCGAGCAGGTATGAGTTCTAGATCTAATATATCTAGATCTATAACATATTGCAATTGTTCATGTAAAGTAAACTTTTGATTTGTTTTGTTTCATTCGAGGTATCCGAGTTGAATAAAACAAGTTTAATTACTTGTTATTACATAAAGCATTAGTTTTTTTCCCTCCTGGTTTGAACAGTCAAACTATTCATGATTCTGCATCTTCTAAAAGTGACATTTTTAAATGAAAGTGCTTAGTGAGGTTTCACAGTTATTCACTTTCATTTTAAGACAGTACCATAAGCGTTGAAGCGTTGTTTATTGTATTGCCATCAGTACTCTATCACATTAAATTCTTCTATACTTGACTATCACTGAATGCACTGAATGCAAACAGAAACAGTTAGGTTGTAACCAATGTTACCTCATCAGTCAAAACAATTTGGTATTTGAGGATCATATAGCAAACAAAAGGCAAAAACCACATTCATTTCTCAGAATACTGTAAAATGTCAATAAACCTGACATTAACATAGCTACAATATTTCCTGTCTGCCTGGATTCTTGTCCATATTGCGAAGCCTTCACCCCGATAAATGTGCGCAGACTGCCTCTTTCATTTATAGTTTTTGACTATTTCTGAAGTAGCATGATAGTAAACACACAGAATGATTTATGAAATCTGAGGAGAGCTGCAGTTCTTTGAAGGGCAGCCAAAGTAGATTTTAATGCCATGCCCCACGTAACACTACTGTTGGGCTTCGACCAGGGGCTTTTTTTACTCATACCACATCTTTCAACATATTCAGAATTTCATTGCATAAACAGCAAAATTGGCAAGAATTTCTAATATCATCTAAATCATAGACAAAGGTTTTCCTACTACAATATAATTAAGCCATGAATCATTTCAGAACCTTTATTTTTTTAAACCATATTAGAGCACATCCATTTTAAAGCCTGTGTTTGTGCTGAGAATTATTAGGTGCTGATCCTAGACATAAGGCCTATGTGGGGAAAGTCAGACCTCTTCCTGATCAAAACATTTCTATCCACCATGACAGCTCATAAATCTGGTGCAGAGTGTAAACCAAACAGCTGTGGTTTAAGAACCACTTTACATACACAAAGTTTGAGGCAAACATGTAAAAGAAAAAAAACAAAAAACAAAACAACCCTCATGTCTTCTGGGAGCAAACAGCAGGTGGTGGCTTCAAAAAATAATTAAAACCAAAGCTGTCTACCTACATTTATACTAAATTTGCGCAACTAATGAAAAAGTAGCCAGCAGCTACTAGCCTAGTTTATATGGCGATTACGCACCTACCATAACTAATGGCATTTCCACGAGAAAATGGAAAGTCTCTTGTCATGCCATTTATGGTTTAGGAATACTGAACATGTAGCTACATTCACAGGCTGATTGTGTTTAATTAAACCACAACAGGCAGCGACATGCGTCTTTTTTTATAACTGACCTCAGCTTTAGTGTCTGTTTATGTCTGTTTATGAGTCTGCTACATGTTTTGCTCTGTGTTTCTGATTCTCAAAAGGCAACTAAAATTGATTTTTTAAAAGATCATTACTCGGCCCCTGATCACCCAATCTAAAGTCTGAATGTACACACACTACACTGGATATTAACGAACGTTTTGATGTTTAAGACAAGCCAATATTTAAAAAACTGCAGGAGGAGAAGAGATGCCAAATACCAGCTATAAAAAGAATGATAATAATAATAAAACTAAAACTAAAGAACAATAGTGTGATTGCTGACACAATCACACCAATAATACTGGAAAGAATGATTACAGTAATTTTAGTTAGAACACTGCTTTTCTCGATCGGATTGTAAAACCTATTTTTTCAATGGCTTTGCGCATGACACAATCAAATTATACATATAGCTACATGTAAAGCATCATTACTGATGTAATGGCAAAATAAAAAAAAAAACATGCTGTGATGTTTAGATCTGCAGTCTGCTTGGTAAGCTAGCGTTAACATTAAAAACAGTGACCCACAGAACAGTTTTGGACTTTCCCCTGTTCCTCAGCGAGCTCCCACACCACCAATCCGTCCATTTGAAATACTGTCATCAGTTATCACTGTACAACCCTGGCAAATAAATCAACTGATTTGTTCTAAATTAAATATGTAATTATGTTACTTGGGAACCAGAGCCTACTGTAAACTACACGCAATTATAATTAATCACCTTGCGTCAATATTCCTTAACTAAGGTAATATCTGTAAAAATGCACAGCCTACTTACTGCAATGTCATTAAATCCTTAATATCAAACTTTCATCCCAGAATAAAAAAAATTACATCAAGGAATCTAATCAAATATCTAGATGCAGCTGGACCCAGCAAGCTATGTGGTCATTCGGCTATTTTTCTAACTAGAAGTTATTAGCTGTAATACCGCTCCTTTAGAAAAAATGGACTCATTTTGTGTTATATAGCTTCAGGATGAACATCCAGTGTTATGCATGACCCATTACAATTCCAATAGAAAATCTTTCTCTCCAGTTTCTGTGAATAATTACCACTTTGACCTTTATAGTAGTAGTGAAAAAAGAAAGAAAAAAGGGTGAATTAGTACCAACTGTCCACATTCCTTAAAGCACAAGCGTGATTATTCTATGAAACTGCTATGATATAAACATCTTGTTGGCTCAGAGAAACCCTCTTAGCACTTTAGCTATGATGTACAGAAACCCCCTCTCCACACAGGCATGTGGTAATAACACAGGTGTTCTGGGGGAGAACGGGTTCTTTCTCAGGAACACTGTGGACAAAGAGCCAGGGAAAAGGTCTGGCCTTCCTCGCAGCACTGCAGCGTAAATGAGGAGGACAAGCTTTCTCTAAAGGCCCAGTGACCCTGAATGTCGCACACACAAATACACAAACAGACTTTGCCTTCCACACATTTTTAACTCCTAATACACTGTTGAGCTCTGATTTTGTGTGTGCACATATTGCACGATTAAATATGTAGTGAATTTGTCAGCTTCAAGAGAGCAATTCTGACATTTTCAATTTGTGTGAATGTCAAGAAATGTTTAACACCCAACTATGCACACTAATAATATGAAATCCATATGAAATGTCTTGTCTACTTACAAACACAAATGAGGTACAGACTGAAAGTGTACTGCAAACAACTGTACCAAATATGCAGACGGCGGTATGTTGTACGCACTTGTATGCAGGACACGCAGTCCACACAGCATACAGTGGGTATCAGTGGATACAGATTAGTGGGTATTACTCTTTACTCCTGCAGGGTTTATTGTTAAATTCATGTTTATTTTTCCAGGTCCACAGCTCACATCTGAAGTCAAATTCAGTTAGAGCGCTCGGAGGGCATGTTCAACTATGCGTGTCAGATGTAAATTACATGGCTAACTACGTTTTGTAGGTTTAGTGTCTCAACAAACATTTAAGATGTAATGGTCTATTTAGTGTTGCCATCTGGCTCCACTTAAAGGCATTGCGTTTGAGAGGAATAGTGCCGAGGCCCCGCACTCACACCAGCCTGAAAAACACACACACACACACACACACACACACACACACACACACACACACACACACACACACACACACACACACA